>SOPF01028737.1:0-36639 GCA_012979155.1 Hypericum perforatum
CTTAGTCCAATTGTCTGCTCCAACTTGGAAATCAATTAATTTAAGTGATAATTCGTTACAGCTAATTTAGGTGAAAATTACAGCTAATTTAGTTGTTTTCACCTTAAATAGTTTCAAAGGGAGGGACATACCTATGCAAACTAGAGGTGGGCGATGGGCTTGATGTCAATTGGACTCTAATAGATAATGAGGGACAAGAAAAGATTGTCATGAGTGGTACATTTCCAACTCCATCCTTGTCCTTTTGGTCCACTATTTTAAACCATTTTTATTTTCTCATGTTATAGTTCAAACGTTTAAGATCAGTCACTATATTTGAAATTCTGATATTTTGATGACACAAATGAATTTGATCTTTTTTGCTCAACCACCTAGTGTATTCTTCTATGTAGATTGCTGCTAATTATGTTCCTTTGGACTACTACATTCCCATATTGTAATTTATGTGGAGTTTGTCTACATAAGTCGAAATAAATTTCGCTCAATTTGTCTGCATAAATCAAAATAAAATTTGCTTATTACTTTTATTTGACGACTCATAAAAAAATTACAAGTAAACTTGTAGTCACCAAAGCGATAATAGAATTATATCAAGAAGAAGTCTGGCAATTCCCGTCGCAACACAAGGAAATGCTAGGCCAAAAAAGAGGGAGCGCGCAAACTGAAATAATAAATGGGCCATGCTTGATGCTTGAAGGATAGTCAAATCCATGAGGTGGGCCTCAGGAGCAAAGTCAAACACTGAAAAGTCATGGCCCAACTGAGCGAGAAAAAACGAATAGGAAAAGATTCGGCCCAGCCCGGAGAAAATGAAGCCCGAAATCAAATAAATACGTTCAAGAACGTCTATCCGTATTAGAATGCCAGCAAGGAAAGCAAGATAAAAATCTCTCCTAACTAAGGTTATTTGATAGGAGAATTATGCACTAGTACTATATATACGGTTGAATTTTTCTGAGGAGTAATGAAAAAAACACAGAGATTGTAAATTAGCCAAGCCCAAAATCACCCTTGCTTATTGATGTCTGGATAAGAAAACTCCAATTGCACTCTATCCCATCGATGACGCTAATTTAATAATCCCCAGCGTAATAGATTCAACAGAGTAAGGAAACTAGAAAACCCTATATCTGTCTCCACCAATTTCATGTTATATCTATAAATCATGGATATATTTGTTTATAGTAGTAAATAAAAAGAAAAACTAACAACATACCAAAATCTGGTTCGTTTTCTCCACAATAAAGTGATTCATTTTAGAAAAAGAAAAATAACTGTACTCATTTTAGAAATGAGTCCAAGTAGAAATATACCCAATTTACAAATAATTGTACATATTCAAAACGTTTAACAAAAAAAAAAAAAATTTCTCACGGATTTTGGATCGTAGGAATTCGGAGTATGAGTAGCATGGAAGGATGTTGCCCTAGAGGATCTTCTCCTAGGAATTCACAGATTTTTTTTTGTTGAAAGAGAAGTATATTCTGAACAGAACCATAGAGCTCCATTGGACAATCCGGAGAAGAAATTTGCGACATGGATATATCAATCAGAGTCACCCGGAACTAACAAGCGATTGGGCAACTCATCTGAGAACGTGTCAGGAACGAGGTGACATAACATGGGCTCTCACCAGACCTAAGGAGGCAAAGGTCATGTCCAAGGTAGAAGGAGAAGCCATCCATCAGAATGACATTTACTGCCCATCTCCATCGGATACAACACCCATCAATCCAAAGCAATTAGTTGCCATTGAGAAATCAATCCAAATTAACGAAACGATCCTGACAAACTCCTGCCTGATGTCTTCGGTTCTGTTATTATTCTTGGGATCGTATCAAATCGTTTCAAGAATTAGACAGTCCAATTCTTTAAAAGTACATCTTTTTAGACATTTTCATGTTTGGGTTATTTAAAAAAAAAAAGTCTTGACTAATTCTATATATTTTGGATTTGTGATAAATTCCAATTTTGCAGGTCATGCATCAACTTTTTTTGATAATTTTGGTAAAATTGATGCTGCAGTCGCTGATCTATCAGACGAATGTCATATTCTTATGCAAACTTTCCTATATTATTCTTTCATTAAAAGATGGCCGCCAGGTCAAAATTTCAGGATTAGGAGAAAATAAAGTACAGAACAAACCAGAAAAAATTGTATTAAAATTCGACCAACCAACAAGATCGCTTGCTAATCCACCGGAACTATATACTTCATTATAAGAATCAGAGCTATACAGCCATAGAAAAAGTTATTGGAAAAACGTGAAGGACGTCCTTCGAAAATGGGGGGACAGCTATTTCTTTTCTTTCTTCTCTTTCAAAATTGAGAATACTCTCGGCTGTACATTGTATGAAAGAAAATTGAAAGAGACATTAACGGCAAATGAGTGGATTTTCCAAGAAGTCGGACCTGCTTCTGTTCTCCCAGGTGCACTAACTTAGGCACGGCGACTCATCAACTTGCTCTCACCGTTGCAGTCTCCCATCCGGAAAAAAACGCAATGATAGAGAGGTGAAAGAGTTCAATCGACTATCTGATCGGTGTGGATTTGGCCAAATATATTGGGGCAAGACTCCCAGTTGCCGCATGCTCTGGATTCCCAGTACCCTCCGATATAGCGGTATGCATCACTTCCTTTCTCCTTGCCAAACCATCGTGGTTTCCAGCCACTTTCTTGCATCTTCCGTGCCTGAACATCAACCAAAAATGAGACAACTTGACGATAAAGATAAGATACCAGAATGGCAACGGTATTTGGTGCAATCCCGAACTGTCTGGAGCACTAAACAAACCAAGACAAAAAGTAAACAGAGAAAAACTACATCTTGCCAATCATTACAACACTCTATACCTTGCCACCGACTTAATGAAGTTTCAATTTCAAAGAACACGCCGAATTTGGCACCCCTAAAAATGCACCGCACTACAAAGAATTTACTTGGGGCACCAGCTTGCAGACTGTCTATGCATTTGCCATTTCGTGTAAAACTGCTTAAAACTGTTAACAGTAAATAGATAACGTGCAAGCTTACTTGGCGTTGCCGCTGCTCTAGCCGCAACTTCTCTTCATTTGCCATTTCGTATTCACCATTTTCCAAGTACCTTTGATCAGGTCTGAGCCTTGAATCTGTTGGTGGAAGCTTTTCCTGCAGATAGAGAAAACCCATCATCTATGAAGCTCAACAGAGAGCAATATAAAATCAAGAATTTAACATTATCCCATGATGCAATTTAACCAATTCATCTTGTTGGAAACCACATCCTTATCTTCCCGAACTCACTCGAGTTTCTTTCAGCTACGTGAATTGGTAAAATCCAGAAAATCACCTTAAGTCCTGGGGTTAGCTCATTCATCGTAATTGCGAAGCTTGTAAAATTATATCTGGTTGGAAATTTGGGAGGTTTGCTTTTTTTCCAGAGCATACCAGCTTCCTTCAAGTCAAACCCCTTTCCTTTCCCAGAAAGGTCACCATGGACATAATGCATGCTTTCATCCCATTTACCAAAAAGAGTAGCTGCCGTCTTGCCCTCACTATCTTGTACAGTTCCTTGGACCTGAAAAGGAACCAATATTATGATCTCGGAATAAACAAATTGAACAAGCTTCAGAGGAATAATATTTTTAGAAACAACTGGCTTTCGTATATTGACCTCAATAGCTCAAATGTGTATCAGTAAAGGCACAGAGGCCACACCTGGTGGGGGTTTCTATCAATGATAGACTGCTCCTTAAACTTCAGCTTGCAGGAGTACTCACGATTTCCTTCTATGTGCATGGTACCGTAGTGATCGCAGTATAATTTCCCCAATATGAGATTGTATATTGAAGTCGTCACCTGATACAACAATCTGGTTTGAAATGGAGCTCAATTGAAAACTAAAATGACTAAAGAGTCAGACTAATACCTTATTCCATCGGAAAACCTCCCCGTCGTCAAATTCTAATGTCAAAACACCAACTGGATCAAGTTGAATAGATCGACCCCAAAATTTGCTTTTTAGATTGCTATCTGCCCAAAACTTCCATCCTGTACCCTCACAGTGGCAGGCAACAACCATGGGGTGATGACTAACCTGACCAAAAGGTTCATATAAAACACTTGAGGGACTTAACCATGGAGCTTGCTATACCGGAAAAAGAAGAGATTTTCCCATGCATGGTTCACATTAATAATTACGCGTCTTAGCTTCACAGAAGTGATTCAGTTATAGAGAGAAAAACAGAAACAATCTTCCACTCCACTTCAGCTCATTGTATCACAAGCAGCCCTTCGAACATGCAGACTACATGAAATAATCACAAAAAAGGAGAAGAGAACAATCACTTATAGCACACACCTCTTTGTACTTCACAGTCAATGCCACAATATCTAGAAGTACGTATCTGAACAATCTCTTGCCAAGTTTTGCTCTTATAAAGATACAACTCAACAAGCAATATGCCCATTTAGCAAGCCATCACCCATCTAAGATGAGGGAAGTCGGACGGAACAAATATACAAACACTAAGTCTATTATCTGGCCACCTTCGAGACCCTCATTAAATGCTTACATGGGAATAGGGATAGCGAAAGAGGAAAAGGGACAACCATGTAAAAAACTTACTTTCTCTGAGAAGAAACGGAGGCCTTTATCTGGATAGTCAGCCTCGTAAGTTTCACCCAACAACGGATTGAAGGGCTTGCACATCCTTCCCTCGGTAGAAGCATAGCCAGAGACAGCAAAAGCAGCCACATTAAGAATCCTCATAAGGCTATTACCCTGCAGAACAACAGCAACTAAAATGTCCAAACATGACACCACAAAGGTTCATACTCTATAATCCAGGATATCCCTGTGGATTGCTAGTTACTAGTTCTGATACAGTACAGGAAAAAGCATCTGAAGCACAAATCCAACAGAATCACAATGCATACTTTCTGGACAGACAAACTGACATGCATACCAAAAGGAGGAACCTAATCTATCTGTAAGAAGATAATCCAGAAAACAAAACTGCAGTTGCTACTGTGTGGAAACTATAGAGTTTCATTTTAGTTCACTAATTGTAAATGACAATGTAACAAGAAAAGGATGCAAACACAGGGAAATATGTGGAACTTAACAAGAAAGGACTACGGACTCACCCTTCTACCCCACTCATATGCCCGGTCAAGGAGATACGAATACTCCAAATCCTCGAAACATTTTTGTAAAGAAGAAATGGGCTCGTTGAAGTAAACTGGAAGGCAAACTTTGGTAAGATCCTTCCCGATGTTATCCTTAATCATGGACCAGAGGCTGACACCCTTTTCTTTTTCAACTGGATCAGGTAACTTCTTCCGGCGCTTAATATATGGATAACTTTTTCCAACAGATTTTATGGAAGGATCGACATCATCTTCCGAGTCTGGTGCATAGAGCCCCTCATCATCTGTGGAAAAAGAGGTTCTCACTTCTGACCCATTACTTTTAAAAGATGCCGAGGACAGAAAGTCACGAGTATCAAAGAAGGCATTCTCATCATCATCCATTTCTTCATCAGCTGCATCATTTCTTTCATTATCATAATCAGATTCACTCGCACTTCCATCTGCTTCCACAAATAAAAGTTCTAAATCAGAGTTCTATACCATAAGACTAAAATAAAGCACGAATATATATTATATTAAAAATTATGCAAAAATATTTTTTTTTTTTGGTGAGAATTATGCAAAAATATTGAAAGCAATTCAGCAGTTCCTTGTTGGGATAGCTTTTCCACCATAAACAGGTCTTACCCTGCTCGAACCTAAATTAGTTGGCCCGGTGGATGTCCGGATACCAGATGGTTTTGACTAAAAAAGGAAAAAGAATCTAAAACCAGAACAAATTTATTTGTAAACCTTACAAGTGTATTATATTTCAACTACAACTGCTTTCACACCCAGGTTAGCACATTAGAACACTTGAAGGTTGGAAACAGGGACTTCTACTAAGGGATAAGACACTGAGGAGATTTGACCAAACAACTGACAAGAGCTACTTTTTCACTTTATTTTCAGAAAAAAAGAAGATTTACCTTCGAACGTTGCCTAATTGCCCTATTATGCAGGAGGAAAATAGAACATAATTTGCAGCTTAAAACCAAAGAATGAAACAAACTGTTTTTAACCCTTCTTACAGCATTAAGGTATTTCTTCTTTTTAGGACCAATAGATATGCCTATTACCAGTTCGGAAAAGAGCCAGGAACCAATATTCACGCCCTTCATAACCATTTTGGATTAAATTTATGTTTTACCCCAGAACTGAAATAAATTGCCTAAATACCCACTCAAAGTTTGACTGCATTTGAAAAGTTTTCCTATGAACCAAAAGAAGACTCAAATCTTGCATTTTCATACACTTTTATAAAGTGCAATGACCATATAATTCATTGACATCAGTTGTGGACATACTTACCACTAGATTTGTCTTGTTGTAAACTAGAAGTAGTTCCATGGTCATTCTGTCTTTGACTCTCATCAACAACAGTGTTCTCCAGGTCAACCTTGTCTGTCTAAAAGGTGAAAAAAATATTCAGCTAAACGTAAAAGAAATTATTCTGACAGACGGAAAAGAAAGGAGACCATTCATAATCCAAGACCTTTTTGTGGTTGACCATAATCCAAGACCTTCACCATGAGATTTATGTAAATAACAAGCAAAAAGTAACATATTCTAAGAAAATGTTATTGACAATAGCATTTAAAAAATAATAATGCTTTAATTAGAAACAACAATAACCAAGGTAATACCATAATACAAGCAGAAGACACCAACAACAAAGACACATGTAACACAATCAAACTCGGATTGTCCAGATTCATGAACAGCTTTTTGCTTATAACAACATTCACTTCCATGACATGGATGGTCAACACGGAAAAGATTGTAAAATGGTCCAAACATGATCGTAATGAATTGATGAATCAGTTGCAATGCCAAACGAATGGCCCTGACTCCGGCCTTATTCAAAAAAAGTTCACTAAGTCAAAACTCAAAACAAATATACACGAGCTCATCATTTACATTTTACAATAACAAACTACTGCTTTGCAGTGGTAGTCAAAGCCTCCAATTCTCAACTCCTAGTCTGAAACCTAGTAGCTAGGCACCCAGCACATGAAGAAGCAATCTAATGCTGATTATTAACTTAATTTCCACTAAATTCAGGTCACGGCATCCATTTAAGAAAGGAATGAAGAAGCTGACGTCCACTGAACGAGTCGCAAATTACACAAAGTACTGCTAACTCCATGAACTACAACGAACAGGATCCATGTTGTATCATAAATCACCCTTGTCAAGTAATGGAAAGAATATAACGAAAGCCTTAGTTATTGGACACTTTTCCAACTTATAATATCAGGTTGTAAAAAAGAAGACCAGTAATCAGGTACAGGCATATTCTGTTCCTCATTGTGTCATTATATATAAAATACAAAGCAAACGTGTGCAACAGTTTTTTCATTTGAAAACAAAAACTTCCCACTGACCATATATAAAATACTCAACGCAGAGACAGATGATAAAGTTGCCGCCAAGTCCCCGAAAAGGAGACAAGAAAGGGTTTTGTTAGTACTTATAAACCGGAAAAGTTGAAGGAACACCATGGCAGACTACTTCAGTTCATCTACAGTAATTCAGTGAGAACCTGGAATGGTGCTGGACATCACCTCATGATTGAAAAAGTTTCGTAGACTTGTTTTTTCCGCTTATTGTGGAACTCATCTTACAGCATTAACAATATGACTTTGATTAATCATAGAGGGCATCAATGGCTTCTATCTTCTTTTACTAAGCCAATGGAATACAATTACCTAACAAATAACTATTTTTCCAAGGTAAACTATTACACCATGCCAAGCAAACCTTGGACCTCCTTCAATTTCACAACTCCTTATACCGCTGGGCTACAAGCCCTTTGGTAACGAAGAACTAATTAAAAGTTGATACTCATTCATCTTAAAACCACGATAAAGACAAAAATCTGGAATGATAATTCAATTTAATTAATGAACCATCAGATTACACACCACGTTCTGTACAAATTAATGATCCCCAAAGAATTTAAAACAGAGAAGCTATAATCACACTGGAATTCCAACCCCTAATGCTGCCTAATCAATCCCATCCTTTTCTTCTAGGAAAGAAGAACGTTTAAAATTATACCTCTAGGTGACGGAGTGAATCAATAAGCAGCCACTGCTTTTGCTTAAGGAGGGCGATCTGGTTTTGCAAGCCGGAAAATTCCGACATCATGATCTGCTCAGTCTCCTGGATCACACTCTCCCTCACACCTTCCTCCTGCAACTTCTGCCTCAGCCTCTCCGTGGACACCGCAGCCACCGGCCCCATCAGCTCACTGTTCGACATCCTTGGAAACATATCCTTAACTGCCTGTAATGCCTCCACCCACGCGATCTTGTCCTCCCTCGTGTCCGCCCTCAGGTGCAGCCTCTTCGTCCCCGTGTTTATCGAAAACCGCTTGTCGTCCGATCTGCTCTCCCTTATCGACGACACCTACATTCAGCTCCACAAACAAACAAGTTCAAAATCTGAACAAATTAGAAAATACAACTCCAAAATCTTTGAATTCGTATTCGAAATCGAAATCACACGGACCTTGAGATGGACTTCGCCAACGGGCTTCCTCCGGAGGCTAACAGCGTTCCGAGAAGGCTTCAAGATCTGCTTCGCGGATTCCTCGCCGATGACCTTGCATCCCTTCTCCGTCTCCTGGTTGACCACGATCTTATCCGGCCCGTGGATCTTGTAGTATGAGAGGACGCCGTCCTGCAACACGAACCACCGCGGCCTCCACCCCTTGCCGTAGTTCACCCACTTGTGGAGGACGCCGGAGATCCCGTTCCCTACGATGTCGTTTATCTTGACGTCCATCTGCGGCTCCCGCGCCGACGCCGAGAGCGAAGACAGGATCGTTCCGTTCGGGGAGCGAGCGGTTGGCGTCGGGTACGATCTGGAGGACATCTGGAGACGGAGGCAGTTCGGCTCGGGAGGATGATCGGAGACCGGGGAGATGCAGCAGAACGGGGTTTGTGTATTTACGATACGGCGCCGCATCGGCGGTTTATTCGCATGGTTCGGTTCGTTTAGAGGAAATTGAAAGGAAGACGAAGAGAAAAGAAGAGAAGAGAAACGCGGTTCTCGTGGAGTGGGAAATAGAGGAGACGGTTATGTGATTAATATTTATTTATTTTGAAAAATGTTTAGAGAGAGAGCGAGAGGTTCGGGGAGTAGAGAGAGGAGTAACGAAGTTACGAAAGAGAAGGAAACAATTGAAATTGAAAAAACAAAAAAATAAGATATTCTGTTAGAAGATTATTTAATTACATAAATGTTTGTTTCGGGAAAATAAGAGGAGTCGGGAAGGGTGTTTTCGGGATTTCAGAAAAGTCGGGGGTCTGGTTGCGTGTGGGGAGGTGTACGAGAAGATATGCGTTTTTTAGGCTGGGAGGAATCGATGCCTGCGTCGGTGACAAGCGTCTAACGGAATCCCACGTGGATACACGTGTCCCAACTGGAGTAACGGGCCTGTACATAATTAGGGAAGAATAAAAATCAAGTAGAAACATATAAATGCAGAGAAATGTTAATTAACAATATATACTCTCAAATAAAAATTTTAAAAATTGAGTGGGATAAGGCAACTGCAACATCAGTTGTATTTTGATCATAAGCTGTTTAGTTTTGTTCCTAAAAAATACTGTTCTTTTACGCACGTTTAAACTCGTTGCCTCTGCTGTTCATCGATGTAAAATACACAATCCTAACTGCTTAATTGCTTATATTATCCTTTCAAAAAAAAAATCAAAGAATATATAATTTTTTCTCTTAGGAACAACTAAATTGGAGAAACTATATTCGAAGGGAGACCAACCAAGCCTCGCATGAGATGACAAAGTGACGATTCCCGTGAACCGTGAATTATTGATGTTTTTCCTGGCCTCCAATCTGCTTACAGGACATTCTTGTTAGAGAGGGGTCGACCAGTGGGCAGTCTTAGCTTGTAATAGGACAATGGGGGAAATTTTTTTATGCAGTATACCTTTCGCTTATGCAGTGTTATCGCTGGTGCTCTTTTTTCTATTTCTGATTTTTTTTCTTTTAGCAACTAAAATTTTCTTTTTTTCTCTCTCTCCTTTTAGCAATTAACTTTTTCGAAAAATACATCACTTATGAATTACCTGAAATAACAAAGGCAAACATTATTGACCCATCATTAAATTTAGGGGGAAACACCCAAGTTTTCTAAATCTGACATATTATGCTAGGTGATCCAAAATTAGTAAATTGGTGTCTCAGTTTGAAAAATCAATCTTATTGATTAATGTGATCAATTGGAATCTCAGAAAACTCCAAAATCTCGAGAAAAAATAGTAACATGTAAATAATAGTCAAAAAGAAAAAAATTCATTGTTGTACCATTTGTTTTATCCAGTTTTTGTATATTAATATGTAATATAAATGTAAAAAATTGGCACCTATGGTTTAATTCCTAATCTTAACGCCCTCGCTTGTAGCGCGTGCAATATATGCACCAATCAGGAGTCAGAAGACGCACGAGAATTGGCACATGCACCACATCCCCAACATGTCAGAGAGGTCTTTTATACCTGAGTGTCACGTAGCGGCCCTGTCTACGTGACACGTGGAGATTGGTCAAATATGATTTTATTTATTTGCTTTTGCTTATTTAAAAAATTCCAAAAAAAAATTAAAATTTTTTGTTCCAGTTTGTACCTTTCTATTCAAATAATTTGTTATGTTGTTATAATTTTATAAATTATTAAGTTGATTGATCGTTTATTGGTTTTAAAATTTTGTAGTTAATTATGTAATTTTTATCTTTCGTATTTGTAGTTCAAATTATTTATAGGGAAAAGTCCACTTTAGTACCCTGTGGTTTAACGCGTTCTCATCTAAGTCCCGGTGGTTTAAAAAAGTTATAACCCGTCCCCGTGCTTCCAATTTTCCCACCTAAGTCACCCTGAACCGGTTCGATTCATTTTTTTCGAAACTCACCGTTTTCACTAGTGACGTGGACTGCCATGCGAGAATTTTTTCTCCAAGTGGTTGGTCTGATGTGTTATACGGTAAATTATAGTTTTAGTACAAAATATTCTAATAATTATTGAAAAACCCCTCATCCCAACCCACCACCGCCGCCAACAATTAGACCACCCTTTCTTCGCCGCTGCCGCTCCATCTCCTCCAACCCCCAACACACTATTACCGATGCCTCATCTATCTCTCCCCAGTTCCAATACACCCCGTTTTCACTTACCCACTTAAAATAATCCCTTATTTAGACAAAATCCAAAACCCCTTAAAATAATCCCTCACCGACAAAGAAGCTAATGTTCAGCCAGAGGAGGAAGAAACCGTAAGGAGGAGGAGAAGTTAAGAGGACGACGATTCCTTGCCCCTGCTCCTCAAGCACCTCCCTAAGGACTTCGGAGGCGGTGACTCGTTCAACGTCGTTGAGGAAGAAGGCGGACTTTAGGACGATGGGCTCGGGTACCTCGGGGATTCCACCAATCCCAAAATCGAACTAGTACCTCATTTTCCAGTTCCACTGATGAGCTCAGCACAGCCCAGCCTCGACAAACGAAAGAAGGTCCTTGACGGGTCGCGAGGCGGCTTCTCGGATGATGGAGGTCTCTTTCCAGAGGCCCGACTCAAGCTTCTCGGATGACGGAGGTCTCGTGACAACAACCTCTGCCGATGGCTGGATAGTGAGGAGCTCCGCCTTGGGTTGGACCCGTTGGGTCGATTTGTAGTCGACGAAATCGGGTTGTGCTCGGCTGCGATGGTGAGGAGCTCCGCCTGAATGTTTGAAATAAGTGTTGTAGATCTAGTGTTTATGGGTTGATTTATGGGTTCTAATTAGTGTTTTTTTCGATACCCACTTCATCAATCGACGAGAATCGGCATGGATTTTTGTTTATTGTGTGTTGATTTAACTATTATCGCAAAGATGATCGGAATTGGTGGTCGTCGGAAAGATGATTTGATGTTTTGGGGATTTAGGGTTTTGAGAAGAAGAGGTGATTTTTGAAAAAATATTTAGAAAATAGGGATTAAAAATGTAATTAACCAATTCTACATCAGGCTTGCCACTTGGATCGAAAAAAACATGTGGCAGTCCACGTCATTAATCAAAACGGAGAGTTTCGAAAAAAACGAATTGAACCGGTTCAGGGTGACTTAGGTGGGAAAATTGTAAGCACGGGGACGGGTTATAACTTTTTTAAACCACCGGGACTTAGATGGGAACGCGTCAAACCACAGGGTACTAAATTGGACTTTTCCCTTATTTATAAGTATTGTCATTTACCAAAATATTATTTCTGTTATTTCAAAATTAATTTTAATATTTGTTAATTAGTTTATAATCAAATTTGAATTTAATACAGTTAACTGTATTAAAAAATAAAAATAACTAACATGTATGGATACAAAACTAATTAGATGAGAGAAAATTGTAGGAAATGAGGACGCCTTGGATGAGGGAGAATCGTAGGAAAAGAGGACTCGCTGACACGCGCAGCGCCTTTGCTTGTCAGCGAGGCACTCCTCGCCCTAGGCGACGTGGCCCAGGTAAGCATTTTATTTTATTTTTTAAAAAAATCAAAAAAATGAAAAAAATTGGAAAAAATTTCTTAAAATTAATTTTACTATTTTTTGACTTTTCTATCCAATTAAAATTTTTTTATAATTTTTTGATAATTTTATACAATTTTTTGAATTTAAATAACGAGACTTTTCAGATAAAAAAATGTGTGTGGTCCAAATTTGTTTAAAAAAATTTGTAGTCAAAATTCATTTAAAAAATCTATAAATTGATACAACCTTCTTCATAATTTTTCACACCAACTCCTCTCCTCTCCTATTTTTAGAAAAAAATATAGGTATGGATCTGATATCATCGAGTTCCGATAGTTCTAATTCTAGTTCGGAATTCCAATATAGTTCAGGAGAGGAAGAAAATAGGTTAAACTAAATTATTTTTAGCAATGGCAAGCTGAAATGGAAGCCAAGATTTGGGCTGCAGAAGTCATTGTTCGAAGAAGTAAAGGCCAGTCGGAGCCTCATGCACCGATATGCTATATTAACAGGGGCCGTGAAGTTGGTGATAAGCGCTTGGTGCAGGATTATTTCACTGCAACACCAACATATGGAGCTAATATGTTCTACCATCGGTTTCGTATACACAAACCTTTGTTCTTGAGAATAGTTGAAGCGGTGACTGCCCATGATCCGTACTTTCAACAAAAGTTAGATGCTACAGAGAGACCAGGGTTATCGACTTTGCAAAAATGTAATATAGCGATGAGAGTTATCACGTACGGTTTAGCAACTGACGTTGTTGACTAGTACCTAAGGATGGGCGAATCTATAATAAGGCAAGCTTTGGCGGAATTCGTAGATGGAGGCATGGCTTGTTTTGGGGTAGAGTATCTTAGGAAGCCCAATGAATAAGATCTCGCTCGTCTGCTCCAAGTGGTAGAGCAACGTAGTTTCCCAGGCATGATAGGCAGTATCAATTGCATGCACTGGCAATGGAAGAATTGTCCTACCACCTGGGCTGGACAATATGTTGGAAAAAGTGGCAAACCAACAATAACGATTGCCTCATATGACCTATGGATATGGCACGCCTTTTTTAGAATACCAGGTACATGTAATGATATAAATGTTTTACAACGATCTCCTATTTTTACTGATATTTTAGAAGGTCGTGTACCTAAAGTGAGTTATACTATTAATGGCACCGAAAGAGAGTTGCCTTATTATCTCACTAATGGGATATATCCATAATGGGCTACCTTTGTGAAGTCAGTAATAGCTCTGACCACCCAAAATATGAAGATGTTTGCTGAACATCGGGAAAGTTACAGAAAGGATGTGGAGAGAGCATTGGAGTTCTCCAAGCTCGCTTTGCTTTCATAAAAAATTCATGTCTTCTTTGGAATCAAGAATTCATTGAAAAAGTTATGATAGCTTGTATCATAATGCATAATATGATAATGGAGGATGAACGTGATAGATATGGACTTTATTGTCTAGAAGAATTCATCAACGACAGACCACGTAGTAGTACCTCCATAAACTATGAATACTCTAATTAACATATTAGATCTCTATCAAGATTCATGACCACTGATTCTCAAATTCGGAATAGAGAAGCCCATATCGCTCTCCGTAAAGACTTAATTGAGTATGTTTGGACTAAATTTGGTGGCGGTATTTAGTTATATAATTTGCAAATCTAAGTTATTTCTTGAATTTAGTAGTTCTTTTTGTAATTCGCATTTTTTAATAAAACTTACATTTTGAAAATTTAGTGTTTCAATTTTTCTTTTGTGTTTTCGAAGTTACACGAAAAAATACTCGAGTTTGATATAGTTAGCTGAATTTTAAAAAAACTGAGCTGATAAAAAAGCTGACGTGGCGTCCAGAGTATGACACTATAGCGAGGCACCACTGCAAGCTGAAAACTGAGAGTAGGGGCGCGGCTGACGTGGCGCCCAGGGCGTGGCACTGTAGAGAGGCACGACCGTGGATGGTCTAATGGGGTCAATTGATCCCACTTAATTTTTTATTTATTTTTTAATTTTATATACAATTTAGTATATGCACCTATTAAAAATAAAAAATTGACCCCATTAAAAAATTAATTAACCTACGAATTAGAATTATGTACTAAAAAATTATATATTTTATAGGGTAAATTACCCTCAAGTCCCTGGTTTATGCCTTTTATTGTAATAGGGTTCCTGGATTGTTTGAATTAGATATAAGATCTATGTTAGGTAATGACATATTGGTCAGAGGTCATTCGATGACATCACCACCCATTTTTTTAATTTTTGTCATGAGAATGATAATTATTTACTTTCTCTCTCCCTCCTCCTCCCATCCTTCCTCTTCATCGCCGTCTTACACTTCTCTCTCTCCTCCTCCTCCCATTCCATCCTACCCCTACTTAATCAAGGAGCTCGAGAAGCGATTCACCCTCCTCAAGTACCATTCTGCTTCCGACAAGCCTCAATTCTGGTCCAGCCATCGCAACTCCATTAGCGCCGTTGTCAAAAATGCCTCCATCGGCATCGATGCTCAGATGATCGAGCAACTCCCGAAGCTCGAGATCATCTTAAGCTACAGCGTGGGCTTGACAAGATCGAACTCGCCAAGTGTAGAGAGAAGGGGATTAGGATCACCAACACCCCCGATGTTCTCACAAATGATGTGGCCGACCTCGCCATTGGGATTAGACTCTCAAAATTCTTTCCCAATCGATGTAAACTGTGCAGATCTCTAGAAACTTACTCTTGGAATAACAAAGCTAGGTCTAAATCTAGCCTCTAGGGCTTCATCTCTTCTGACGAGTCAGCTACATGATTCGAATCAGATCCTTGACACAACACAGTTCATCCAGAACAAAAACACTTCTGGAAGTCACCGCATATAACTCACCGTCATGGCAGCATGTTGGAAGTCCTTAAAGAGCATCACCGAAGGGAACCTCAAATTCAAGCAGTGCCTTATGACCTCCCCTTCCTCCTTACCCTTGGTCAAATCCTCCGATGCCTCAGCGAACTCCAGCTTCCCGATCTGAGGAGATACTGATGTGGCAGTTGGTGACGAGTGAAGGGAGGGGAGATGAGGAGTTGGAGACGGGCATGGGAGGGGACTAGAAGTTAGGATACTTGAGGGCGAAGGTTTGAGGATGTCTGGGCTTGGATTTGGTGGTTGAAGAGAGAGTGGCTTCGGTGGAGTGCCCATAATATGGCGTTGTCGATACTAAAGATTTAACCTTTTATTTTTGGCTTAAGGGTGTTTTGGTCAATTCTATGATAACAAACGAAAAAAAATTTGATGATGTCAGCCATGGACCTAATAAGAATATTTTATTACAAAATAGGAATCCTATATCTAATTCAAATAATCTAGGGATCCTACTACAAAAACGGGCATAAGTCATGGACCTGAGGTAATTTACCTATTTTATATATTGCCCCCTTCAGCAAATTTTCTGACTCCGTCCATGATGTCATCCACGCCATAGTGCCAGTGGCACCACGGTCAACGTAGCCCCTGCTGATTGGACCACGTCGGCGGATTGACAATATTGTTATGGACCTATTATATACGTGGAATTCAAAACAAATGGCGAGAAGCTATTTGTTGAGTGAATTAGATAAGACTAAACTCCACCAAGAATCAGAAAACCAATAAGCCGTGAGAAGACCAACGCCATAGCCACGAAGATGGAAGATTTTTGTACAGCTTGTTTCAATTTTACGGGAGAATCTTGATTATAAGTTCAAAAAAGTAATCTTTATATTTATCCGAAACGGACAATTTTTATGCCATTACTTTTTTTATTGGGATTCTTTGGCTTGTTTTATTGCGTTTTCATAAATTTAGGTACCCCAATAAATTCTATATGATTGCTTGAAAGTTAGGAATTAGGTTAGTTATAACCTTATTGTGGGTTTCATGAGAGTATACGTTAATTATAAAACAATCCACCATTTATAGTTTTTTTATACCACTTCTGATCATTTAATCAAACTTCCAACAATTCACTAAAAAAAATCAAACTTCGAACAAAATAAATTATTTTAAAATTGAAAATTTCTTCTATCAATTATTTTACACAATCCATCATTTATAATTTTTCAAAATGTATAGTTTGTGGTCATTGATTCGCCCTAAACAAAAGTCCGTAGGATGCCTTCAATTGGATCCGATCCTTTTTCTGGTGCGCTACGGTTCATTCCAAATCCGACGCGTGCAGGCAATGGATTGATGGTTCGAAGATGGAGCACCACAATGATCACTCAACCGATAGAGATAAATATGCTAATTTTTTCCCAATAAATGACATTGACAGGAAAGTTGGGCTATTCCCTGTCACCGTTTAGTATTATGTAATTTGATCGTACAACTTTATATGATTGAAAAAAATACAGTAATCAAGATTATTCCCGACTCCTCTTTTATTAACTTGACTTCCAAAGTTATACGACATGGGTTAATTTATTCTAAAAACTAATAACAATGACTAGGTTAAGCAAAATTTCCACAACCCACGTAAGATATTGTTATTTGAGATGTTTTTTGGCCTTTGACATAAATTCTTTTAACAATAAATTATGGCCATATGGTTCAATGATCCTAAGCAAATAATAATTTGACAATAGTTTGAGCGGATGATTGGAGAAACGTGCAGAATGACTGGATGGGACATAATAAGACAAGAGCTGCAAACTGAGGTGAGAGTGTACTTGGGCCCTGAACTGATCGATAAAGCTAAAACGACACCCACAAATTTGCTAGGGAATGACAAGGGTATGTAACATGCGAAAACTGTCCTTTGCTTGCTCTTTTTTGGCAGGCTTCCAACGAACTTAAGACATGACTCTCTGGGCAATGGCTAAGTCTAATTCGGTTTTAACCACGTGATATCCAAACATTAATATCCTAACACTAATGCATTAATAGGTAAGACTTTTAAAAGATAACAAAAATTTCAACAATATTTTAAATTTTTTAATACATTCTCAAGGTCTCGACCTCAAAATATATATTTTGTTGAGTGCTGGTTTTTATTGCAAATTGAAACCCAAGAGAATGAGAATCTCTTACATTAGATGATGGGCCCCTTTGGAATCGTGGGACAAACATCTTTTTATTCAGGAGT
The DNA here is from genome assembly GCA_012979155.1 of Hypericum perforatum. NCBI lineage: Eukaryota > Viridiplantae > Streptophyta > Magnoliopsida > Malpighiales > Hypericaceae > Hypericum > Hypericum perforatum. The sequence goes on from SOPF01028737.1 coordinate 17,744, forward strand.
TCCGAATCCAAAATTTTCAATTAATTTAGGTCCAAGTCTGGTTAAGTTGGCAATTTCAAACTTTGAACTCACATCTCCAGTACTTAAATAATCTGATCGATTTGGACTGCTTTGACAATCTCGCCGAGGAATTAGCTTTTGATCGGGTGCTAAAAAACAAACGAAACACTCACATGGTGGCTTGATTCATAATCTCGTTATTTGTCTCAGTAAATACAATGTCAAAGGTACCTGAAATTTTCAAGGGACGAGATCGATCCTCGGAAGAGAACATAAAGAAAGATATGCACAGGCGAAGAGCTTCAATCTACTCAATGAAATTGTCGGCAATCTCCGTCCGATGAGATCAAGATCCGTTCGTCACTCGAGCTTTCGTCTCACTAAGCCCTTAAAGAAGTCGAAGCTGTGGTCACAAGTTAAACGATATTGTGATTATTTATCATCGAAATGGAATAGTTATTACGGAGCGGCTGAAATTTGTTTTTAACTATCATATTTCTCCTACTCTCCAGATTTTCTCGCTCCGCCATTCTTAAACAAGCAATAGTTATGTTCATCCAAGGATATTCACTACGAAAAAATTAGTTCGTTACCTATTCCCGTCAGGATGAAGTTCATACATCTGACCATCTTCACCAACGGCCAGCAAGTACCCGGATGCTGTCAAACCCTGTAACACATACCACTTCAGTAGAATCCAAAAATTGCACTGGTAAGTTGAAACATCGAATCCGTTTGTAGTTGGTTCAGATGCTGTATCAGGATATGCTTCCGTTATGTTCGAAAAACCAGTTGGAATTGGCATGACAGACCATTTATTTCACAACTAAATAAAATAGCACATGTAATCACATCAATTTATTTCAACTGCAAAAATCATCAGTGAGAAAACTTCGCATAGCACCCACGCCACAGAAAATGATCAGGGGAAGAAAGGAATTGTGCCAAATAAAGTTTTATGACGCAAAGCATAATATCTCCTCACTTTTGTGTAAAGAAAATTCAAAATTTCATATTCAAGTAACATGTGAATCGCACAGCATAATTGATTTTTCTTCTTCCAAAAGAATCCAACTGAAAAAAAGCATATCATCATATACTTGCTTTGCCTCATAAAGACATACAGTAGCTAGCTTAGTCAGCAACTCGTTCGGTGCATACCTGAATAGTGACCGCAATTTCAACTAATTGTTCCTCGTTCTTCTCTTGTATGATAACTCTCTGACCACTGCAAGCAACAATTTGGATACATAAATAAATATCTAAGGTCATAGCATTGTCATGATTGCAACAGAGCATCCAAAATATGGTTACGATGATCTGACCTGTGTAACCACGTTTCGCAATACAGCTTCTCTAAAGGTTGAAATCCTGGAGGAATCACAATAAAGCAAATTGTCATTTTGAAGCAGAAGACAACTTTTATACCAGAGGCATCAGATATTTTGAAGCATTTTAAGCGAAATAATCAGAAAGACGTCAAGGAGAAAGTTTCTAAAGTTTTAGGTTGCTAAATCATTAACTTGAACTTTGCTTCTCAAAAGTAGTTGGATTAACAATTAAGCACTCAACAGTCAAGTTGGCAACACCCATTTGTATTTTGATTAAACATGGTAAACGAAAAGGCGTCAATTCACCATGATTGATGAAAAGCTCATAAAGCTTTTCGAATTTGTTAAAGAAGGCTGCCAGAATGTCTTCTCTTGTTAACCGGTAAGCTGAAGAAGTCAATTTCTTCAGCACTGAATTCAAGCATGTGGTTGGTGTCTCATTGTCAACATTTAAACCGATCCCTGCAAGAATGCGAGACAACAAATTTTTAGTATATACACAGATCGATAAGAAAGTAGAAGCTTTCCAACAAGAGCCTATCAGAAGTTAGATTTGATAAAGCCACTCAATTTGGAGGAAACACCGATATACATAGAAAGTATGCACATGGGAGCTCTATTTACCAGCACTAACATTGAACTTCTTTGACTTGTATGTTGAAGTGCAAAGGATCCCTCCAACTTTAAGGCTGTTCAAATATAGATCATTTGGCCATTTTATTCTGACGTCGAGACAAGGTAAACCCTGAAACAACAGAATAACTCAGTCAGACAGTGTAATTGTACGCGTCAAAGAGAAGTATGGCAGCAACATGTTGATGGTATATGGAGAGATTCAAGCTCATACTTTTGAACACCTTAAACAACAGTTTAGGCAGGGTTCCTCACCAGCTCCTACGGAGAGTTTTCCCTCATTGAATTACCTAGTGGACATTTCAATTTCTAATTAATTGAAGAATGTCCCAGCAGGTCTATTACACAAGACGGGCTGTAGCCTTCCCCTAAATGCCACTTATAACCGAATAATCGACCCAAAGAAAATGTATTTAACTAGCCATTCACAACTACGAAAGCCTCACCTAAGCTTCATATCGATACTCACAAACTTAACACACAATCCAAATGCCAACACCAAATGTCTCAGCAGAAACCAGTTAGTCTCCACGTCACAGAAACATTCAACTTCAATTGGCTAACTAGTAAAAACACAAAGCAATCACTCACGTTTCTGTCACAAACATCCTTGATCGCTTCCGTGACAGCCAGAGAAACCACGTACTGAAGAGGAGGAACTATTCCGCCGTCCTCCATCTGTAAAGAAAAAGAAAACAACAGACACCCGGGTGGAGACTCCCACACATTGTTCGACCTACCTACAAAAACCCGCCTCCAACAATCACCCAACTGATCAGTCAAACAACCCAAAAAACAAACAGACAGAGAAACAAACCTCGGCCTTTGTACTGAACATCAGCCACACAAACCGAACCAACGGGAAGCTCACCGAAATTCCTGCCACCGAATAAAAAAAAATCAATAAAGACCCGAACTTTACCAATCCCAGCCACAAAAAGAATCCATTTCCCAAACCTAGAGACGACGTCGTGGGTGGAAGGCAACCGAGGGGACCAGATAAGCAACCGGCCGAATTGGCGCGCGGAGAGCCCGCCCATGTACTTGTCCACGTCAAAGGAGCGCTCCCCTTTCCCAATCTCCGAGCCCAGGAAGACCCGGGCCTCGTTGTCGGGGAGCTTGATGGCGTCGGCGGACTTGAGGGACGCGGCCACGTCATCCTCCGTCGAGGACTTCCCGGTCAACACGAGCGTGCAGGGGGCAGTGGAGGTCATGGGTAGAGCGGCGGAGAGGTAACGTGGGCAAGGGAGATTGTTGATGTGGTGGTGGAGAAGGAAGGGAGTCCGTAAGTTAGTTGATCGGAGTTGCATATGTTAAAAGGAAGCCGGCCGATGGGAGGGACGCCGGCTTTTTGTTTGTTTGTTTGTTTGGTCTCTTGTCGGCTGATGTCCGGTAATAGAAGGGGCGGAGTTTTCTGGGTCGTTATAGTGAGAAATGAGTTGGGCTTGTGATTTTGTCACATTATTATTTTGGAATAAATTACCCAAGAAATATTTATTATTAGCAAGTGGACCAATCAATAACCCCATTTACTCGTTTATCTCATTTTCAGGCCACATCATTAATTTCACCTATTTTGTAACTAATTTGGACACCGTTGATCTCCAACAATCTAAATATTAATTGTACTATAGTTATTCCTTTTTAAAAAAATCAATGAATGACTCACAAATAAGATTTATGTGATATTATATGCTAGTAAAAATGTAAAATAGTTCAAATAACTGCAATATAGTAGGTGTCACTCATCAATACGATAAAATGGATGCCATCTTATATAAAAAATTTGAACTAGAAAATAGTAGTGTCAAAACTCAAAACTCTAAATAATAAAAAGTTTCTCAAAAAAAGGATATAATAAAAAGGCTGGTTATGTGGACTAATCGATAAGAAATATTTCCGAAGTCAATACACTTGAACAAGGGAAGAGAGTGGGGGCTACATAAAAAGACCAGAAGATACTACAAAGTGTATACGGAGAATCCCGCATTTCGGACGACGACGACAACTCCGGCGACCGGAGAGATGGAACAACATGGTAAGTTGGAAGAAGCTCTAGCCGAGCGAGGCCTGGCCTTGAACAACCTCTCGGACAAAGGCCGCTCTCTCTTCACCACCAAGCACTTCTACCCAGGTTGCTCCCTCCATCTGTCGCGCATTTCGTCGAACACTTTATAGTCGTTACTAAAAAACTGCAAACGCAAGCAACTCATGTTAACCGTACGGCCTCCCAGGTGACGTCATCATAAGCCAGGACCCGTACGTGTGCGTCCCCAACAACTCCTCCTCCTCCGACTCCGACAAAGTATGCGACGGATGCTTTGCTAATGCGACGGTTACCCGCCTCAAGAAGTGCTCCGCCTGTCAGGTTGTTTGGTACTGTGGGCCCGCTTGCCAGGTACCCCGAAACCCTACTCTTTGCGTCGAACCCCTCTGTCTCGAAGCTTCGCTCATTGGTTTTTCGTGGTCCGTAGAAGCTGGAGTGGAAGCTGCACAGGGCGGAGTGCGAGACTTTGTGCAGGGTGGATAAGGAGAAGAGGAAGTTGGTTACGCCTTCGTTGCGGTTAATGCTCAAGCTCTATCTGTGCCGAAAGCTGCAACTTGATCAGGTTTATATTCGTTTTAGCTTGGTTGGCGCTGGCTTCATTCGGGTTTAGATTGCGCCATCACGGCTTAATTGTTCGGGTTTAAACAATCTTCCTTCTTTTTTACGCTGCCAGGTTATTCCTACTTCAGCTATCAATAACTACAGTTTGGTCGAGGCTTTGGTCTCTCGTATCCTTTATACAAATTGCTTCTTCATTTGTTCCCACCTTGGTCTCTCGTATCCGTTTTAGCTGCTAAAATTGTTGGAGTAAATCTTTCGAAATTGATTTGTTCGACTTGACCACATGGCCTGGATTAGACATGAAAGACATTGACGAGAAGCAGCTAGTTTTGTATGCACAAATGGCCAACCTTCTTAATCTGATCCTTCAGTGGCCTCAGCTTGACATTAGGGAGGTCACTGAGAACTTTTCGAAGGTCCTTGGGCAGATTCACCTTCTTTTTATTGACGACTAATCCATCCTGCTATTACCACCTCTCTGCTTTTCCTTGTCCTGATTCGTTGTGCTTTTTGATGTGTCCCAGCTTGCATGTAACGCCCATACCATCTGTGACAGTGAGCTGAGGCCCCTCGGCACAGGACTGTATCCAGTTATTTCCATCATTAACCACAGGTTGGTTCTTAAGGCAAGTTTTTAGTTTAATTCTTTGATCATGTTGTTGAGATATTAAACTATTTAAATTCTGCAGCTGCTTGCCTAATGCTGTTTTGGTATTTGAAGGACGGTTGGCTGTTGTACGAGCTGTGCAGCACATTCCAAAAGATTCTGAGGTATGACAACTTAACTTCTAAATCGGTACAAAATGATGTCGGAATTCCTTGAATCTGATTGTCTGTAACTATAGGGTCGACACTTCATAGAATTTGCATGAGAATGATTTGGCAAGAACCAATACCCATGTTCTGGGTAATTTAAGCTTTCAGATTTGAGGGCACTATTTTTTGTTATTATATAAGTATTAGTTTACTCGTACAGGACGGTTCGTGCTTTTGTTGTGTCAAGATTGCATCTATAGTTTTGGAATTTTTGATGTTTTCTTTGGGCATTTTCCTTGAAGCATTAGGTTCTAATCTGAATGGAACTGTTTATTGATGCTTTATAAGGTGTCCATATCCTACATAGAAACTGCCGGGAGCACCATGACACGACAGAAGTCTTTGAAGGAACAGTACTTCTTCACTTGCACATGTCCTCGCTGTATCAAAGTGGTATCCTTTCCCCCCAAATCCTTTCATTTGTTTCCATGATTTGGCTGCACATTAGTGTGGAAATATAGATTACTCTCCTCTAAAAGAATGCACCAATTGTCTACCTATTTGTGCTTGAAAAGTGATTTTTTTTTTTGCTGAAGGGCCAATTCGAGGACATCCAAGAAAGTGCAATGCTTGAGGGCTATAGATGCAAAGATCAGGGATGCAGTGGCTTTTTGCTTCGTGACCCTGGTACGTGATTCAGTTGTCCTTTGAAGACGTGCTTTGGTCTGGTGTTACTGCTTATGGGGATCGATATTTACTGATTGGTTTCTACTTCGGTTTGACAGATGATAAAGGATTCAAATGTGAACGGTGTGGCCTTCTTAGAAGGAAGGAAGAGATCAAATTGCTTGCAAGTGCAATAAGAGCGACTTCAGAAAATGCTTCTAAAGCTGCTTCCTCCTGCAATATCCTTTGCGTGGTTCTTTAGAATCTGTTGATCTGTTATATAATCTTTTCCTGTATGGTTTTGCCAACCATTGTGAAGGCATAAGATTCATTTTCAGATTTTTTTTCAGCGTGTCAAGATTCTTTAACTTAGCTTAAATCATCAGGAGGCTATTTCTATTTACAAGAATGTTGAAGAACTTCAAATGAAATTATTCCATCCTTTTTCACTTGCTTTACTGCAAACTCGAGACAAGCTTCTAAAGGTATGTATTATCTTGAACTTTGAGCTCATTTCCTGGCTGTGCTTAGGCTAATGCTGATGATGAAAGATGAACTGCAGACTTTGATGGAGGTGGAAAACTGGCGTGAGGCTCTGTCCTATTGCAGATTGACGATTCCTGTCTATGGAAGTATGTGTGCACTAAAATTTCCCAATTAACAGTATTCTTTGAAGTCCCTGATTTTCTCTTTGCCCTACAAATATTTTAAAAATTCTGTATTTACAACCTGACTTTCTATTCTTGGTCTCTGTTGCTCGGTTGCAGGAATATATCCGGAATTTCATCCTTTAATGGGGTTGCAATATTACACCTGCGGAAAACTAGAATGGTGAGTCCTTTTGCTCCACTGTTTATGTCTCAACCCTGGTTTTGTTTGCATCCTCTTGCTTTAGAGTTTAGTTGCTAATATGCTTTCCAGTCAATTGGCTGAAAATCAGACCAAACTTTCAAGTACCAGTAATTTCAAACCTGTCGAGAATGCCGTAGACAGTCAATAGCAGCTGAATGTAGTTTTGGAAATGGACTTTTTTTAATCAATTGAAGTATATCTTTATTTCTTTTTATGGATGGAATGCATCTCTGTCATACTTCTACAAATGTCATGATCACTTTTGTTGGAAACCATTTAGACTGGCAAGTTTTTTTTGTAAAGGTTAAGCATCAAGTCAGTGCACTAGCTCATGCACATCTTTCAGCACATAAGTGTTCTCCATTTTCAGGTTGCTTGGGGAGACGGAAGCGTCTATCAAGTCCCTGACCAAAGCCGTTGATGTGCTTCGAGTTACTCATGGAACGAGTACACCCTTCGTTAAGGAGCTCGTGCTGAAATTGGAGGAAGCGCGCGCTGAAGCTGCTCACAGACTGCTGCAGTGAACAGATAACGGAAATCAAGATGCTACTTATTTTTTTAGGAATTCAGTTCGTCTCTTTCTGCGGCTGACTCCTTGTGGGAGGCCTGCGGTATTTGCTGTATTGCTTTCATCAGCTGTGGTGAGAGTGAGGTTTGCAAAAAGAGAGACGTATTTTACCGTACGGATCTTTTCCTTTTTAACAATGCGGAGGATTTTTTTTTAGAATAACAATACGGAGGATTGGTTCAACAGCTCTGGCATACCAAATTTTCATGTCCGACGAGAATTCATTTGGACAATGGTAATCGAAAATAAACATATAACTTCTCTGGTTTTGTGAATCATGAAGTTCAAAAGGTCGATTTGATAATATTCATACCAGAATTTACTTAAATCTTTAAAATAGGGTAAAATATTCACAGGTCGTAATGTTTGAGCAAATTAGTTGATCGGACAAATAGTCCCAGATATTTCATAACTTGTGTTATTAATCTGTAATCTTAAAGATAATGTTTATAATGCAAAAAATACCGTTCATTCCATCTAAAGTTATAAATTGTCAATTTAATATTCCTTGCAAGCATTCCATGTGCCAGACCATACAAGCCTACCCTTATAAAACTGTTGCAAAAAAGAAAATTAGAAAATCTAAGCACTTGAGACCTTTTTATTAAATGGCAAGTTTCTTTGGTTGGAGTCAGCTAATGTTTCAGTAATTTAAAGAATACTTTTCTTTTAGGTTTCGACTTTAGAGGCTAATCATTTGATATAATATCATATACTAAATATTAAATTGTCCTTGTAAATTAATTTTCTCGAAAGTTGTAAACAAAAGTTGAGAAAGCAAACTAGCCAAGACCTCAATATATATCAAATGTCATACTATCCATCACAATTCCAGCACAAAACAACCGCGGAAAGGTTCAGAATTAAGTGCAGAATGATAGCTAAAACAAAGAGTACCAGAACACAAAATCCACATACGTCAGACTGAGAGAACAAGACTTGGTGGCTAACAATCTCAGACCGACGCAAGTATCCATATAGAAGATGAAGCAAAAATGACTAATGCTGATCCTCCACTTCTGATCATGTGCGAGCAGCCCCTCCAGCAACGGGAGGACGAGCTCCTGGACCAGCCTGGCCGGGTTGCCCAGGCTTTGGGGTGTCCTCCTGTATAGCACAAACCAAGGCAACCAATGAGAAATTAGCAAGAGGATAGCAGAAACTGCAAGTGCTCAACAGAACTAGTTCCACACAGAGAGATTCCCAAGAAGCCAATGGAAGCAATAGGAACTTGCACAAACAATAGAAGCGCGAGTAACTTTAAGGCTTAAGCAACAGATTCCAAAGAGCTAGACACAGTTGCACAAACAATTACTTGAGCCAGCATAGTAGTTCACATTAAGATGCTGGAAATCAACTAATGGAAAAAGGCGGAACATTAAGTGGAGGTTTGTCAGACAAGAAAATGACTATGTTAATTGCAGATAACAGAGCTGCGTTGGGATGATTGATTGCTCAAGGACAGCAATCCAAGCATGTAAGTAGATAGGCCAAACATCAAGGCTAGAAACCCTAAGCAAATAACAAATACGGCAATTAAGAAGTCCATCCATGGGACAATGGCAATGAAGATTGAGGGATACCCGACGCCTGATGAAGCGCTGAGGAGGCTCCCTGTTCCTGCGGTCTTTGGTAGAGCGGACCCTCACAACACGGGAGTGGATCGCACAGGACACACAGTACTGCATCTTCACATACAGCTTTGGCAGAATATACCCTGCCACAGGAGAAACATTATACACCAATCACCAAATGTCCAAATTAAAAAACCGAACGAAACCAAATCAGAAAAAAAAATGGAGAGAGAGAGAGAGTGACGGAGCCAAACGAACCATCATAAACACAGGCTTCCTGCACATCCCTAACAGCGGCCTGCTCGACGATATTCCTCACCAGAAACCTCTTGATCGCCTTGTCCTAATAATAATTTCCCACACAAATTCAATTTAACCGATTCGAAAGCGAACATCGAAAGAGAATCGAAGGGATCAAGATCTCGGGAGAGAGAGGGAACCTTAGGGCAACACTTGCCGCAGTTGGAGCAGCGGATGAACTTGGTGTGGCCTCGCCCATGCTTGTTCCTCCCTCCGTTCCTTCTCTTGAAAGTCTGCGATTACCAAATTCCAATTCCAATCAAAACCGCAACCAAAAAATAAAATAAAATATTTCAAATTTACGAAAGGATCCGTGGCGTTGGTGACCAGTCAGTACTCACCATTTTTGGCAGAAACCTCTTGGGACAGGAACCACGAACGAGGTAGCTAGCTAGGGTTTTGTGTTCTGGAAGAAGACGATACAAACCCTAATTTATATACTATGGCCCAGCCTCTTTCGTTCCGTTTGATGTTCCATATTCGGACCTTCCGGTCCAGGCCCAGGCCCATCCTAACATCGAGAGGCGAAGTTTCAGTTTAGTGCTGACGTCAAATGGCGATAAAATTCTCTCTAGGATGACACAATCTAATTCGAATTGGTAATACTATGATTTGTAATTTAATTTTTAAACAAATTATAAATGGTCAGAGTCGAATTATTTTTGTATTCAAAATTTTGAATTTTTTTTTTAACTTATCGTGTCACCACTTCCTCGACGTTCATCATTACTTGATCCGTAATAGTATAACGAAGAATCAGTGAAAAAAATAATAATAAATGTATATCACCAATCATGTGAATAATTATGTAACTAATAATATGGCTAAATAACTTATCAGTAAACTTTGACATGGAAAACTTATAAAGATCTAATTATCAATAGAGATATTAAAGAATTTTAATTGAATGTTTTATTTTTTAAGAATGTACGGGATGAAGGGGAATTTTGAATACAGAGAAAAATAACACGACATAATTAATTGCTACCAAATTAATTGTAAAGTAATCGAAAGCAATGAATGAGCATCGGCACAAAACAAAAAAAAAGAAAAAAAGAAACGGAGGCGACACAAATTAATTGTAAAGTAATTGACTCAACCCTCCCGGTCGGAGTGTTGAGATTGGTTATGTTTTTGGCACAAACTGCTCGGCCGGACCGTACGAATTAATCAATTTTTGGCTCAACTATTCTGATTGGACCCTATGGATTGGTCAGTTTCTTGACTCAACCGCTCAGTTGGACCTTATGGATATGTCAAATTTTGAAGCAATCATCCTAGTCGGACCATATAGATTGGTCAATTTTTGAACTCGATCTACTTGGTCAGACCAGATAGATTTGTCAGTTTCTCGAATCTACTATCTAATAGAATCGTAAGGAATTATCAATCTTCTTTACCTAACCCATAGCCAGACCATATATATTGGCTAGTTTCTAGGCTCAACCTACACAGTTGGACTGTATGGATTGATCAGTTTCATGACTCAACTTGATCAATCGGACCGTATGGTTAATTTCAAGACTCCATCAACCCAGTCAGATAGTAGGTATTATTTAAATTTTGACTCAGCTCGCCCACTTAGACCATACAATTGATCACTTTTTGACTCAACTAGCCTAATTAGATTATATGGATTCGTTAGTTTTTAGACTCCATCAGTCTAGTTGAACCATACAAATTGGTAAATTTTAAACTCGATCTATCTGGTCAGATAGTACATATTGGTCACATTTTGACTTAACATGCACAATTAAATTGTACAGATTGGTCAATTTGTTGACTCAAATTACTCGATCGAAACATACAAATTGGTCAATTATTGATTCAACCAGATTGGTCAAACAAAACAGACTGACCAATTTCTTAACTTAACCTACTCGATGGGACTAGAAAAATTGGTTAATTATGGACTCGATCTTCCTGAAGACCATACAGTTGATTAGTTTCTAGCCTCAACCTATTCGGTCGGATCGTATGAATTGATCATTTTTACTCAACTCCAGTAATACAGATTAACTAATTTTTTGGTTCAAACCACTAGATCAGACTATACACATTGGTCAATTTTTTAATTCTATCTATCCAAACAGACCATATGGATTGGTCAGTTTCCTGATTCAATCCGATCAGTTAAACCATATAGATTGGTCAAAGTTTGACTCAATCAACCTAGTCAGATCATACAAATTTGTTAATTTTTTACTCAACTCATACGTTGAAACTTATAAATTGGCCAATTTTTTTACTAGACCCACCTGATCGGATTGTATAGATTTTATCCAACCTAGTCCAATATATCAAAATCAAATCATACACTTGATTTTTTTAAACTTTTTTTCCAAAATAAGCTAAAATAATTTACAAAATTATACTAGTAATGAAATAAATATAATGACATTTTTAAAAATACTGAATTTTGAAATGAAGATATAACCCATATATTATTTTAAAATAGAAAAATATTTGTATAAAATATCTATGTGACTATCAATGATAAGCAATTGATACATTTTGATTAAAGAATTATACATTGTTACTCTAAAATTAGATTGGAATGATTTAAGTTATTAAATGAAAACGAGACATATCTACAAATTTGTAATTTATAACTTCTCTAAAGTGAAGAGTCACACCTTCTAATTTGCAGCGGATCGATGCATTTTTTTTTTGGTGGAGGATCGATGCATATTTCGTGCTAAAACTGTGGGCAAACAAAAATTGTATCTATCGGTACCGTTGGAGCAAAAGTGTTCGCTAAAGGTAATATTGAAATTAGAACGTTTTATTGTCCGCGATGAAAGAAATTAAAAGGTTTACGAACCACGAGGAAAGTTAATAAACCCCAACTTATCACTTTATACTTTGTCCGTAGCTTTAACCAAATTTGAATCTGGTTTTCTAAATAATTCTATCAAGTTAGAATTTTCAATTTGTCCCTAGCTTTAACCACATTTGAATTTGGTTCTCTATACAACTCCATCGACCAGAGGGGTTGTTTAATTGATTGTGTTGTTCTTGGTTAAGTATATGTATTGACCAAACTATGAACTACAATTGAGTAACCAGAATTTAACATATACTTTATAGTCACACACAACTAAAATATCAATCGGATAGGTGTTACATATGATTTGGAGAAGAAGAAAAAACTGAACAGTTCCAATGATATCTATCCGTTTGCTCCCTTTTACTAAAGTTTCTGAAGAGGCTCCTACTTACCAATTCACTTATAATGACAGCCTAAGGTTTTAGTCCAATAAAGTGGTATATATTATGCGCTTTTTATTGCATCTGATAATAATGAGTTGCATTGCATGGTTTTGAGGGGAAGGAATCAATTGGCTTTTTTCATCAATCTACAAGTAAGTAGTAGCAAGGGACCGGTACATAATTTACTATTTAGGATGGACCTCTGGTTGATAATCATGTCTCGTGTTTATTAATTTGGCCACTGAAATTGTGCAATTTTTTAGGAAAATTAAGCTGACTGTTTGCAAACGTTCGATTTTCGGTGTAAATTTCTCTAACATTCTATCCTGTCGTGAAATAAAAGGCAAGTTTATTGGTTCAAATCAAGAGCGCGTGAATGGGTTTATTGGTTCAGCAATATGGCAATTTATGGAACCAAGATTTTCTCTGTCTTTATATAGAATCATATAAGTTTTGGGGGATCATATACAGCTTACAAGTCTCTCGACACGAGGGCTTAACTATAGTTTTTAATTGCTCTATGGAGATTTATAAAATCGATCTACTAATGAAAAAATAGCGATTTCCACTTGGGAATAGAATATCAATTTTTAATAAGTAAAATTTTTAAGTTTAAGATATAAGATACTACATGAGCAGGAGAAGTGGTTTTAGTTTAGTGCAAAATTTCAAATTAAATTCAAAAAATATGTACTGATTGTGTTTTATAACTTTATAAATATTATTATTTCTAGAAATACATATGCACATGATATTATTAAAAAAAGACTAAAATTTTCATTGGACCTAAATATACCATAAATTAGTCATTATTAGAATGATCTTTAACGACTCTAAATTCAGTCATTCTTACAAATATTAAAAGAAAATGATAGTCAAATAACTCAATTTAACATAAATCTAGGACAACAAATCTTCGTTATTCATCATCTTACTATATGAGATCGTATTTAATGTCCACAAAGTTCTCTAGTTAACTAATCCGTGAATCAACAAATGATAATATAAATAAATACTTTGTGTGTTAATCGAGTGCTGAAAATTTAAGTAAATGTCTAAGTAGATCTTTCGAGCAGTTATAAAGTAAACATTATCAGTGATGCGTAACGTTATTTATGATTAATTAACACTTAGCATAAAAAATTAATTTAATGCCAAAACATTCCCAAAAATTTAAGAGTTATATGGTTGAAGTGCTGATAGTGTGTAATAAATAATCTTTCTAAAAATCTAATTTAAATTAAAAAGTTTTGAATTCACTTATTAAAAACATAATATTGTTAAATATTTATAACTTTTTTTAACAATTCTACTTGATTCCAACCCACGTATAGTTTAAAAACAACTTGTTTGCACCAATTTAGGAGACATAAAGAACGCCTCATTGATTAAACTAATACCAATGACCAATATGTAAATTATTTTCTACTGACAATTATTTTCTAAAAGTATATGTTTACTGAGAATAGTATATTTTTATGTGTTTAATTATCATGCAAATATATATATATATAATTATGCAGTACGAATTCATTTGATCCTAATAAGGAAACTTGAATAACAATAGCTTTTCCGCTTCATAAGAAACTCGAATTAATTTGGAAGTAAATTTCTAAAACATTACTCTTGAAGTGTGATATTTGAGTATAGTTTTTGCAATAAGTAGAATTGACTCAGTTTTGAGAGCCTCGTCTATTACATTTCAATCAGTTTTGAGAGCCATTCTAGCTCGTTTTTATTGTTCTTTATATCTGTGATTATATTATGGAAAATAATCAGTATAGAGTTGATACCATACTAATGGATACGTTAAGAGCAATTTTTTTGGTGGTTCAAAATTAACATATTATTTAAGTGTATCCAAATTTGTTGTCACTGAAATTCACTCTTACCAATGACCAACTTTTTTAGGGAAAGGCTCTTACCAATGGCTAACTTTACTCCCAAAAAAAAAATGGTAAACAAAATAAAACTATCTCACCCCATATCACTAGAAAACACCTAAAACACAATTACTCATAAGCTCAAGTAACTATAAGACCAATCTTGTACCTGAGAGTCCCTGACCTCCACCTCTTCTGTACCAAATTCGAAATGGCTAATCCTAAAACGTCACTGAAACTCACTAAAGAAATCCAGCAGAAGCAAGACCATCAAACCAAAAAACCAGAGAAACCAACTTCCTGGTTACAAGTAAGAGGCTTCTTCTCCTCCTCCTCTTCCTCCAAGTTCATCCAATCCCACCAAGATGAACAAAAGCAGCAGCCAACCCTACCACCAAAACAGCAACAACAGAAGCATCATCCCAAGCAAAAGCCGGACCCGAGGAAGACGAAGAAGAAGCAACACCACCAAGTAGATGTTGCTTTGGAGGAGACCAGCAAGAGGTGCAAGAAAATGAGGTGTTCAGGCTCTATATGCAGCAACACAAAAGTAATGCACAGACCCGAAACAACAATAACACCAACAAAGATGGCCACTAGTGTTTCCCCTGAAACCCTCCAAAGGAAAAGGGCTGCTTCTTCTTCTTCACTGGTCTCCTCAACCAGAAGCAGCAGCAAAATGGGTTCCTCTTCTCATTCTTCAAGCAGCAGATCCATGAAGGGAGGAAGTTCTTCCTTCAATGAGCTCAGTAACATGTCATCCTCTAACAATAATAGTAATAATAATAACAATCTTGGGTATGGCGTTGGGGCCTTCAAAGGGATGCCCTTCAGGAAGTTGTCAGGGTGCTATGAGTGTAGGATGGTGGTTGACCCTGTTCTTGCAATTACCAGAGATCCTTCAATGAGGGGAACCATTTGCTCTTGTCCTGACTGTGGTGAGATTTTCATGAAACCTGAGAGCTTGGAGCTGCATCAGGCTGTTAGGCATGCAGGTAATTGAAAAATCATATTCATTCCAACCTCAATTCATTTCTTTGCCGGTGTCTTTTTTTCCTCCTGCTAGCTTTTTGCTAACGGGTTTTTATCACAAGCGGATTTTACCGAGACCAACAACTTCGAAAAAAGGATCCCGCGTAATATAGGTAGTACTAGTCATCACAAGGATGAACTTAGTATGCATTTCTATTTGTTTTTTTATATAGGAACATGCCTCTTCCTTTCAAAAAAGACAATTTCCTTCCAAATTGTTTACTTGAAAGTTTTTATCTGATACTATATGTTTTTGATGGTTTAGCTCTGCTTTACACCAGTAGATTATTTTTTTCTTTTTATTTTAATGGATGAGATATGATGATTGAATGCCACGAAGCTGTTTATAAACAAATAACTTGTGTTGAGCTCGTCTCGTGTACATTTCTTTCTTTTTTGGGTTAATTCCATTGCTTACACTAATCAGCTCCATACCTATCTTGCTTGATTGGCTTTTAAATATACTAATCTTGAACCAACATACTGCAGTCTCTGAGCTGGGTCCAAAGGACACAAGCAAGAACATAGTGGAGATCATATTCCAATCGAGCTGGCTAAAGAAACAGACACCAATCTGCAAGATAGACAGGATCCTCAAAGTCCACAACACGCAGCGGACCATCTCCAAGTTCGAGGAGTACAGGGACTCCATCAAGGCCAAGTCCACCAAGCGGCACCCCCGCTGCGTCGCGGACGGCAACGAGCTCCTTAGGTTCTACTGCACCACCCTGTCGTGCTCGCTTGGCCTCGACGGCTCCTCTAACCTGTGTGGCTCCATCCCGAAGTGCAACATCTGCAATGTCATCAAGAACGGGTTCGCTGCGGGCTCGGGGCAGCACGGGATCCTGACCACAGCGACGAGCGGCAGGGCGCACGACAATGCCGCGGTCCCGGATGACGGGGATGGCGGTAATAAGAGGGCAATGCTGGTGTGTAGGGTAATTGCAGGGAGGGTCAAGAAGGATAAAGTTGGTGATGGGAGCCCACAGGAGCAGGAGGAAGAGGAGTGTGACTCTGTGGCTGGTGATTCTGAGGTGTATTCTAATTTGGATGAGCTTTTTGTGTTCAATCCTAAGGCTATTCTGCCTTGCTTTGTTGTTATCTATAGAGGGTTTTAATTTTTGGGAGAGGTTAATTAATGGTTCTGAGCATAATTTGGAGACTATCTTGGAATGGTTTAATGTGTTTGGTGGGTTCTGTTTGTTTTGGTGATGTTGGTTCGGACGAAGTCAAAATCGTTGATTTTGTTGATATATTGATGGTACCATGTAAATTTCCCTTTCTAAGCATGTGGAAGTATATTGACCAATTTAATTGCATAAAATTAGATGCTGCTTTTTCCTCTATTGTATGTGTTTTTTCTTTCTATATTAATCACGTATATGGATGGATATTCACAAAATTGAGCATCTGATTCATTTAACATCAAATAGTAGCAACAAGATCCGACCGAGTATTGACCAAAAAAAATATTGAGTTTATATGATCTACTTGATATATTCTTAAATATGTTGAGACACATTTCTATTTTTAATTAAAAATAAGCCATAATGAAAAACCTTAATCCCTGAAAGAGCTCTACATAAGTGCCGCGTGGTTTGTTGACAGTTGACACCTTATTTGTCTATTTTATTGAATAAACTGAATTATGAAACACGAAACATTTTTAACGAATCTCTACATAAATGCACATTGGGCTTGCGAATTTCTTTGCACACCGAAATGAAATAATTTCCGTATTCTAAGCTCATTAGTTAGCCCTTTAAGAAACCCCAGTAAATTTTATAGTTATTATTCTGGGATGATCAGATTCTTGGGGAGGTTGAATTCTAATTTCGAGAGCCATTTAATTTCATATGGATGAAAAAAGCCTCTGTAGTGGGTTGTTTTACCAAGAAATTGTTTCCTGTGAGGTACTTAGCAATTATGGCACATCAAAATATTAATATAAAATTATCTATCTTAATCAACATTTAAAATTTGAAAATATAACAATATTAAATATTTGTTAAAAAAATCTTCATTAAAAAAATTGACAATTAAATTCGCTAAACAGTCATAAAACTATTCCAGAAAGTGCTATATTGTGCAGTTGACCAATGAGGGTCCGTCTAGTTCTGCTATTATTATGTTACCTAATTGTTTTTGAAGTGAATGAAATCTTAGGAAATGATAAAAAAATTTAATATTATTATATTTTGATTAATTCAAATAAAAAAATCTATTAACTAAGTAAAACAATATTCTTCATCATTGATACAAGTTTTCGTCGGTGTACGTGCGTTTAGTTTAACAACCGTGTCGCGTGGGCTCTCAATTAATGTTAGATATTTAATGATCCTTGATTTGCTACATGTGTTGACTCCTAATTTGTACTCATTGCCTCATCATTTCGAATTTCCTCGGTCATCGTTTCAGGTTTACTTACATCTTAGCATGGGTTTTACTTGGCAATTCCTCGATGCGGTCTCCAAAAAATGGTAAATTGGGATGGGGAAAACATTTTAATGGGGCACCAAGCTATATGGGCACACCAGTCTCTAAGCTAGTAAATTTGAAAGAGTTATTGGCGTGGTTGTTAGTGTGAACTCGTGCAAAATAAGACACTAGGAACCAGACAAATTGCACAAAGTTAAAAGTTTGTTAATTTTTGATTTTTTTTTTAACGGGCTTAGATAATTTTGAGGGCAGTACTACGGGGCATAGGAGCTTGCTTGGGATTCTCCAATCATGTAACTACAATGTCTCGTGATTTGATCGACTAGTTTCACTATATTAACGCGAGTATTTTTAGTGTACTTTGTCCTCACTCGCACACATTCTGAAAAACTTCTCAGGAAGTCACCCATTCTGATCCTACCTTCGTAAAAACGCATTACCTTTGAAATTTTTTCATGATATGTGCCCGAAAAGAATATGCACCATGTTGATATAGATATTAACAATCAAATCACTTAAATGTTTTCATACAATACATATACGGGTTATCAGAGAAACCCTCCAAAATAACTAAGTGAAATCTTGCTTCCGAATATCAGCGACATTGCTATTCCTAGATTCGTTATAACTTCGTCTTTTGATTAAATAAAGATTAGCTAGGGGGGCGCCTTTAGCCCTTCTCCTTTGACCCAGATAAAAAAAAGTTGTAGTCACGAATTTATTTTTAATGATAATTGATTAAATGTGTCATTGCTCATCGATTTTACAAAAATTAAAAGGCCTCATCAACCACCAAAATAGAAGAGCTCAAAATGCTATGAACTCTGAGGGGTGGAAAGGCCTAATGCTTGCATTCTGACCCACCAAAACAGATTGGTTCAGTGACAAATGCATCTTTTGGATAATTCCAACTTTACCTCCTCCTTTTAAGGGTAATTCCAACTTTAATTTTTCTGAATAACAAAAAAGAACCGCAAAAGTTGATAGGTTGGTTGAACATGATCGAGCCCAAATTTATGAAAAGCCGGGCAGGCACGCCAT
>SOPF01028738.1:0-46294 GCA_012979155.1 Hypericum perforatum
GACATCGCCAACAAAGCTTCTCTCCTCTGCGCTTCCTCCGCGTCCCTCCATGTCGGCCTCCGGCACTCTGCCGCCGACATGCTCGCGCTCGTTGTGGATGTCTCCGGCGTTCCCTCGCCGTTGATTAAGGCCACCTCGTTCTACCTCAAGACCGGCCTCATCTACCACGACGATCTCAAGGAGTTCGATCTCGCCTCATCCTGCTTCGAGAAGGCCACCGACATAGTGGCGAAGATCGACAACGTCGGGAGGATCACGGACCCCGGGGAGATGAAGCTCTTGCTGGAGCTGAATCTTGCGAGATCTCGCACGGCTTGGGAGTTGGCGGACCGGAACCTGGCGGTTACTCTCCTAAACAGGTCCAAGGGTAACCTCCTCTTCGGCTCTTCGGATCATTTTAGGCTTATAGCTAGCCAGTACTTAGAGTTTGGTAAAACCTTATTATCTTTGAAGAAAGAAGACGGAGTTTGTAATTTGCATAATGAAGCGCTAAAACTAATAAACGAGGCTCTGGATTTGTGCGAGAAAGGGTTAGGTTTATCTAGGACAAAAGAACAGACAATGGAGCTAAAGGGATTGAGGTCAAAGGCGCTTCGATTCATGTCGGCCGTTCACTTACAAAAGGGGGAATTCGAGAGCGTGATCAAATGCGTGAGGGTGTTGAGAGAGGATGGGAGCTTAGGAGAAGGTGGTGCGGACCGGCATGCGAGCTTGCCTGTGCTTGCGATGAAGGCGTGGTTGGGGCTGGGAAGGTACGTGGAGGCGGAGAAAGAGCTGAGGGGAATGGTGGTGAATAAGGGAGTCCCCGAGGGGGTTTGGGTTGGGGCGGTGGAGGAGTACTTTGAGTCTGCAGGTACTACTGGTGCTGAGACTGCCAAGGGAGTGTTTTTAGGGTTGTTGGGGAGGTGTCATGTTAGTGCTGGTGCTGCAGTGAGGGTGGCACGCAGGGTGATTGCAGGTCGCAACAGCAATAGAAGCGATGGAGGTGAAGGGTCGCGGGTGAGGGCTAAAGTGGTGGCAGAGCTGGTCTCTGATGAACGAGTTCTGGGGCTGTTCGAGCAAGCAAATGATGGGAAGGAGGGGAACGCTATGCACGCTATTCTTTGGGATTGGTAAGAATGCAAATTCCTCCTTTGGTTGCAAGTTTTCTTTCCTAGTACTATGACTATTTGGCTAATTCTAAGATCTGTCTCTGTGTGTGGTCTCCATATTGATGAAGGATCTTCCTAGTTTCTTGAACAAATTGCATGCCGTGTAGTATTTGTCTCTATTAAGCTGGACCTTATGTTTTTCTTTTGTTACCATTTGCCAGTGCTTCGGATCATTTTAAGCTGAAAGATTACAGTACCAGTGCAGAGATGTTTGAGAAATCATTGCTGTATGTCCCACACAATATAGAGAACATAAATCCGAGAGCGAAAGGTTTTAGAGTTCTATGTCTATGCCATCTGGCTATGTCCCAGCTTGATCGAGCCCTCGAGTACATAAGTGAGGCGGAAAAGGTAACCTTGTCAGCAACAAGATAAACATGGGTGTTTGGAGAATGAGTTTGCTTATGAAGTCCATCTCAAGAGTCTCTCTGTGCTTTCTTTTTGCCTTGCTACTGACCAATTTTCTCATGCTTCGATGTGTCTGCAGCTTGAACCCAACATTTGTTGTGCTTTCCTAAAGGTACTTGTCATTGTTGCTGAACTTTAATGATTTGCCTGCTGGATTTTTCTCTTTCTTTTGTTTGCATTTTAAGTTGTCTTACAAAATACTTGCTTGTATCTTTGTAGTACAAGATCTATCTGCAAAACAAAGAACATGACGATGCTATTAATCAGATCCAAGCAATGAGGGATTGCCTTGATTTCTCTCCAGATTTTCTCTTGCTTTCAGCCCATGAAGCTATCGCTTGCCAAGCTTTCACTGTTGCTGTTGCTGCTCTTTCCTGTCTTTTGAGCTTCTATACCTCAGGAAAGCCTATGCCCATAACTGAAGTTGTGGTATTACGTACCTTAATTACAATGCTTTCCAAGGACCCAGTAAACGAAATGGGGGTCCTCAAGTTCATGAAACTGGTACATAGCAGAGCATCAGAACTTGGAACTGAGAACTTTTATGGGAAAGGGGATGAAGGAAGACGCGAACAAAACTGGTTTGCGGTGACTTCATGGAACTTTGGGACAAAATGTGGGAAGGAAAAGAAATATGAACTCTGTGCTGACTTCTTCAGATTAGCTTCTGACTTGTTCAGTGGTTTGGCTGTTGGAGATCAGCACCAAAACGTTCTTATGGTTTACAAATCTCTCATATTGGCAGCGTGTTCGATGGTGGCATTAGAAAATCAGAAGAAAGAACTGCTATCGGAAGCTGAACTGAAATATACTGTTGAACTGCTAGACAAAGCAGATAAGGTACAGCCTTCTAAATTGGCTTTCTACTTCTTTGCACGCCACAAAAACATCTGCCTTGTGATTACTGATAATTTCATTGTCTGGTTGAATGCAGATTCTATCTTCCTTCTCTGTGGGAACCCAAATATGGGATGAAAAGTTGACCATGCTAGAGCCGCAGCTGTTTTTCATGTACACATTTGTTGCTTATGACATACATGGAAGAATTGACAATTTCGGTTCCCGCCAGCAGCTGCTCCTGGTAAAGAACTTTGCCGGCTCAAAAGCTTGTAATTCCAAGTATCTCCTCCAACTTGGTCTCACAGCTTGTCAAGGTCCGCATTCTAACTTCGAAGTAGCCACTTTTGCGTTGAATGAGTCACTATCGACCCTCCTTTCTTCGCTATCTCCGGACTATCAGGATGTCGCTCTTATTCTTCGAAGATTGATAGCGATAGCGAGCATCCAAAAGGGCGATTCAGACAATGAAGCTGTGCACGATAAGTACAAGCAGGCGTATCGAATAATGGTTGGTCTGCAGGAAGGTGAGTATCCTGCCGAGGAAGGGAGATGGCTTGCAATGACAGCATGGAACCGGGCAGCAGTTCCTGTAAGAACTGGCCGGATCGAATTGGCAATGAAGTGGATGAATACTGGTCTGGAGATTGCAACAAAGGTTGTTGGCATGCAGACGTACAGGGCATGCATGGAGGATTCTATTACTGCTCTAGGGAAGACACTTGCACAGAAGAATGGTTGAAGTATTGCGGGAACTGTTCATAATGGCAGATTCAGAAAAGACTAGTATTGCGGGAAACTGTATATGGGTTCTTGAATAGGTTTGAAAATTAGATCACGAGGTTTACATCCAATACTGAGCATCACTTTCGTTGCAGCTTCTCCTAACTCTATTTACCATGTTTTAACCTGAACTAGTTTGATATCCTTCAACCATTTGGAGGTTCTTGAGTCGTATCTACTTATAGGCATCTAAAAGATGTTGACCAATTAGCCCCTGAACGTTGGAATTATTCTAGTTAGCAATCTGATCTGCTCAGGGTTCATCGAGTCAATCATTGTCTCGAATGACTCGAGATCTCCTGGAGGCGCAGTGTCAGGAAACCTGACGTTGACACAAACGTGCAGTTTCCCTCTCCTCCCTAGCATTGCGTGTATCGGCATCCCTTCGTCATCAATTTCGAGTTCTGAAACTAGATATTACACTGTTATGAACAGAATGAGAAAGAGCTATATTCTGTAGTATCACAATTGCAATACAAGATTATACTAACCGCTCGTGAACTTGAATACCCGTCCAGGTGTCGAACGAATGGGAACTTGCCTGCCATCCAAGTGTAAGAGCACAAACTCGAAGCCACAGATAGCTTCGAATAATGACACCGAATGATCAACATATAGGTCGTCTCCCTTCCTCCGGAACATCGGATGATCCTTTTCGTGCACAACAAAGACTATGTCGCCTGGGATTGTATCCGGCTTCAATGAAGAAACCCAAATAGTTGAGCAATCTTGTGAAAATTCAGTACAAGGAATAAAGACTGATGCTACTGAGAACAGAGGGTACCATTTCATCAGCTTGTCCAGGTAATACAATCCTCTCTCCAGCTTGCATTCCCTTCTCTACGTGCACTTCCTTTACTTTCTTCTCCTTAACAACTTTGGCCCCTTTGCACTGCGAGCAACGATCCACGCCACTCGTGACCTTCCCGGTGCCCTTGCAATCCTTGCACGGAAAGCTCTCGACTGAAGATCCGGACCGCGAAATGGTCGTCTTAAACTTGGAACCAGAACCTTGACAGCCTAGACAAGTTATCTGTTTTCCGGGCAATGTAGAACCCCGGCTGGTGAAACATAATCATATGCATCAAACATATGAAACACAATGTTCGGTAATTGGGAGTTCGAGATCGGGATATCAGTGACGCTCACCCATCGCATTCGGAGCATATCACAGTTCGAGTCACGTAAAGTTTCTTCACCGTTCCGAGGTAAATGTCCTCCAACGACACCTTCAGGTTATGGATCACATCGTCTCCCCGTTTTTTGGTGCCTGAAGCTGAGCTAGTCCGAGTATTCTTTTTATTATCCTCCTCGCTTTTCTTACCTGAAGCTGAGCTAGAGCGAGCACTTCTACTTCCATTTTCCTCGCTTTTGTTTCTCTCTAATTGGAAGAGTGGAATATATTGCATATAGTTAATAATAATGTTTCTAAATCTTGCTCTGAAATGTGATTTGTTCTTGTACTTCAGATAATTCCATACCAGGATGTGTTCATAATAACAATAATTAGTAAAATAAAGTACTCGTACAAATTATGGAAGTAATCACATCTCCGACATTCCAAAAATTTTCAACTTCAGAATATTTTGAAGTTGGTACCATTTAGGAATATGATAGAAAAAGTTCATAGATGGCAAAAATCTTTTGGTGTAATAAGAGGGGTACAATTTTCATTTGTAGTTAAAATTGTACTCTAGAACAACATTTTTAAAAATTATAGTAGTATTAAAATATTAAATGATAATAGACATCTTCTAATTTTATTATTAACAAAATCATACTTTTGTCAATGGTAGATTTTGAGCAATTTAACCTTGACCGCTATCCAGAATTTGTATAAAATGATCAGTACCAATCTTGGTCGGACAACCAGTCAAGCCAAGTTTTTTTTAACATAATGGTTATTGCGATTTGCGAAAGAATTTTTATACCTTGAGAATTGCCACTTGCTGAGGATTGGTCAGAATTAGTACGGTTAAAGGGTTGTTGCCGGCGGCCGCCATTGTCGGTAGCGCCACCGCGTCCGCCACTAGCGTCTTTGCCCTTGAGAGATTCGTCCGAATTTTCATCTTCGTGCGCCTTGCGCCTCTTCAAATCTTCGAACAGAATTTCGTATGCTTGGGCCATCTCTTTGAACTGCATGTAATAATCAAACCACATCACGTCACGTCACGTCACGTGCATGCATGTTATTTCGCCATTGAAAAGATATTATTAAAAAAGTCGAGTCTAAAATCAGATTCGAGTATTATTGGTTATCACCTTCTCTGGGTCTCCTCCTTTGTCAGGATGGTGTATGAGAGCAGCTTTCTTGTAGGCTTTCTTCAAGTCATCAAGTGTAGCCGTCTCCGACACACCAAGAATCTCGTAGTACCTCTTCTTACTTGACATTTTCTTGTCTCCCCTTGAAAGTGATCGTCGCTAGGGAGCAGTTCTAGTGGAAGATTGTTCAAGGAAAGAAGCAAATAGTTATGGTAGAGAGATGGAAAGAATAATTATGGCCAATGGACGACGATTGAACCTTCCGACGTTATAGCTTCCCTAAGCTTATTGAGAGTAACCCGAGGTCCGTTTACCAAGAACTCGTTGCTCTTCCTCATTCGTCCATTCCTGTGGTTTCTCTACATTGCATAAAATATTTTTTTTATTAACTCGTTATGTATATAGTCTTCCATTGTATTTATGTATGAATTCCAATCTTACAAGGTAGGGAAGGAGCGAAATATGAATCTTTAATAGAGGACATGGTTCAATTAGAAGACATATATTTGTGGTTTCAAGATTATTAGCATGCGAAACTATGCCTCTGATTTAAATGTAGTGCGTATGCTATTCTGTCAATTGCGAAGCTACACATATCTTTTTATTTATAGAAGTAATCAAATGTACTATACAATAAAAATATATAATTCTAAACCCAATTAATAATTAGAGACAAGCCCTAACAAAAATGTAGTCTTAAAAGAAGCAATGCAAACAAAAAAAAAATCAAAAATATATATCATTTAGAGAATGTGGTTATTAGTTTATAATTAGTAAGATCCATCTGTCAACAAGAACTTAAAGCTTTACCGGATTTTAAATTCTAGTTATTGATAATACAATATCAACAAATATAAGAAGTTTACCACATTTTAAAACGATCACCTAACTTTGAATCTACAGTATGATACATTTGGTCGTCTTGATATGATATGCATTATTTTTATAGATATCCTATCTCATTATTCGCCTAAACCCAATCGTGAAGCCCATTGTTTTACCACAAAGTCCACATCTACTAGCCCAGCCCATCAATCTCTTAACACAGGCCCAATAGAATCCACTCAATAACGATATTAACGGTTCTCCTTATCATCTTCTTCCCCTCTCTCCCTCGAGAGTTGGTTAACAATGGAGCTAATCTCCACGATCCTCTCCTCTCCTCCTCCACCGACCCAAACCCTAATCCAATTCCACCCTAAACCCAAATCCCCAAAACCCACTAAACCCATCATCTCCATTCTCCCCAAAACCCAACTCCTACCCTCACTCTCCGTCCTCCTCGCCACTCCCCTCCCTTCCCTCGCCGCTGAAACCCTAATCCCCCAATCTCAAGACAAGGTAACCCTAGAATCCATCATCCTCGCCGTCGACGAGTTCATCACCCGCTACCCGTTCTTCGTCGCGGGGTGCACCTTCGTCTGGCTGGTGGTCATCCCCCTGACCCAGGAGTACTTCAGTAAGTACAAGTTCGTGGCCGCCATTGACGCGTTCCGGAAGCTTCGCGACGACCCGAGTGCCCAGTTGCTGGATATCAGGGACAAGCAGAGCCTGGTGGCCCTCGGGTCCCCCGACTTGGAGTGCCTGGGTAAGAGCGTGGTTCAGGTGGAGTTCGATGAGGAAGACGAAGACGGGTTTGTGAGGAATGTGGTTCAGAGCTTCAAGGACCCCGGAGCTACCGTCTTGTGCCTCATGGATAAGTGAGTGTCTTTTGGGTTTTCAAGTTTAGATTTTTTTGCTAATGTGTTGGTGTAGTTGATTGGAAAGGGATTAGTTGATCTCGTTACAAAATTTGGACAAAATTTTAGGAAACTTACAACATAAGTATGGGTCATATATCCTACCAAATTAGAACTAATGGTTGCGACTCGAGGAAATACGAATCATCCCTATTATTAGCATCAATTCACTTTATGCGGGGTCGTAGTTTATAGTTGTTAGTAGTATGTCTTAATAAGTCGTTTCGGTGTTTTGTGTGTAAGGTAGTTTTGATGGTAATTCGCTGAGGGCGGCGGAGTTGCTGTTCAAGAATGGAGGATTCAAGGAGGCATATGCAATCAGGGGTGGTGTTAGAGGCAAGAATGGGTGGCTGGTATGTTTGGTTATCAGTTGTTTACTTGTTTGCTCTTTTTTGTTTACTTTCAGGTGAGCGATCATTTTTCGGTCCTAGCTATCTCAATGATGTCTTTTCCATTCGGTAGACTCGAACTCGAGAGCTCCTTTGAGGAATTCAAATCTTTTACCATTTGGACCAACTCTAATTCATCCATTGTTTTACTTTTTGATATTTGTATGTTCCAATTTATGAGAGGTGTCAGGTTAAGCTACATTTTACATAAATTATCCATCTGTTTGTATTTTTCTTCTTCTTTGTGCTCTGTAAGGCAGAAGCTCGGAGGAGTTTTTCTTCTTGTTTCCGTAGTTCTCTTACACGAATTCTCTTTTTTTTTTAATGGTAATACAGAATGTTATGACCACAGTATCTTCCATGTTCTTGCAGGCAATCCAAGATCTCCTTCTACCTCGTCCGGTCCACCTTATTCCGAAGAAGAAGAAAAAGAAGAAGACCAAGTTACCACAAGCTGAAAACAATGGAGTTGTTGCTCAGACAACTGAAGTGAAAGGGGACACTTCCACCCTTGGGAAAGAAACCCAGAGAGCAGATAACGGGCATGTGAAGAACTCCACAGATGCCTCGCTCATTGCGGAAATCAGCTTGAGATCTCCATACCCTAATGTACCATCCCTGTCTCTGTCTCTATAAAACCATATTCACACGTCCACACATGCAGATTCCTGCCTGCTCAGGAAATCTCTATCTCGTGCTAATATGTTTGTTCGTTCGTTCTTTTTTGGTGTTCAACTCGTTGAGTGCAGTATCCAGATCTGAGACCGCCATCTTCCCCGACCCCGCCGAAGCCGCGAAGTTGACGATGGAAGTGGAAGTAAATCATCACCATGCATTTATTGAGTTGTTTTGCTCTTGGATAGCTCATACATTAAATCTGGGCTATACCTTCTTGTTGTATCCTTCTCTGCTTGTATTCATTCTTACTCTCCTTTACTTTAATACCAGCCCATTTTGTTGTAGAAATTCATGCAATGTTGTAATGCATTCAGAGGAAATTCATTTCAAAAAGGAGAAACTTAATTAGACACGAAATTTCTGAGTTTTTTGGTGAAATATAAATATTTTAATAAAATATCAATATCCATATTTCGGTCTAATGATTTAGACTTTGTTCCATATGAACCGGAAATAAGTTTACTTAAAAGGGGGAAATAAATTTCTCAATGTCAAGATAACAGAACAAATGTTTTTTCTGTCTCGTTAATTTTGTTGGAAATGTATATATATATAAAAGTAAATAATTTATGTAATTTAAAAAAAACATATAAATATACCAAATTTTCGTGCGAACCGAGACTGCGTTTTTTAAAACTCTTTTCCAAAGAGAAAATGACGGGCCATAGCGGGGTGCAGTAATGGGCCTTAGAGGCCCATTGTGTCCTGAACATCTCCGCCTATAAAATACGCAACCGAGATTGATCATCGAAGTGGCGCGCGCAATGGAAGTCGGAGGTTGGGACGGGACGATCTCGCGCGACGACTTCTTCCTGGCGGCCCAAGCTCTCGTTGACAAGTGGCCAAGGGTCGGCTCCTCGTCGCCGCCGTGGTCGTGGTCGTGGGTTTCCCCTGCCAACCGGCCGCCGTTTCTGTCCCTTTCTCCACAACGACGTGTAATTTCCCCGTTTCCTCTCTCTAACGGTTCTCTCTATTCGTTTATCTCATAATGCTCTCTCTCTCTCTCTCTCTCTTCTCCGTCTAGGTTGCCGTAGATGGATACTTGTCCCTCGAGAAGATGCGCCGCGAGGTCACAATTGTAATTTCCTAGCAATTTCTACCTTGAAGCTGCTCATTTAAAAAAAAATTGTAAAAAATAATAATACTAGCAGGATATTGTCCGTATGGAGGATCATGATGATGATGGAGTTAGCGATGGCCGCGAGGCGAAGGCGGTTTTCTGCGGGGCAGAGGAGGAAAGTGATACCGCCACTTTGGTAATTCCTCTTTACCAGGGAGTGGTTTCGGATTCGAGTTTCGGATATTGATTTCATTCCGTTATCAACCAAATGCATCAGTAAGAGCTGTGTTTGTCTTGCTTGGAATGTTGTTTTACTTTGAATGAAGGTCCAGGGCGACGGCTGCGAGGTTCATCACTATGATCTACACGTTGTTTACAGCGAGTCCTTCCGTGTTCCGGTGCTCTACTTCCGAGGATATTGCAGCGGTATATATGTCGTACTCTCCGGCTAGTGGCTACCTTTAGCTGTTTTTTCCAGAAACTAGTTTTGTTGGTGTGATCCAAAAATAAGTTATAGGTTTGCTTCGTTGCAGATGGGCGATTGTTGCTGTTGGACGAGATCGAAAATGACCTCCCCGTTTGCTCCAAGGAGTCAATCCAGCCTAAGTGGACCTTCATTACTCAAGAGGTTTACTCCTTTCCTATCCTCGTCTCTCTTGTAGTCGCAAATCAGCATAATCAGAAGAATTCCGCACTTTATTGAATGCGGGATTTGGTTGTTCTGTGAAGAATTAACTGGGGGTTGTTGGGTTGAGCTTCTGCAGGAGCATCCGTACCTAAACAGACCTTGGTACAAATTACATCCATGTGGAACCGGTGAGTGGATGAAGTTGCTTTTCCTTGGAGCCAATACACAGGTCCCCATAGAGGGATATCTAGTATCATGGTTGTCGGTGGTTGGACAGGTGATTGGTCTTAGGATCCCTATCGAAATGGCAATTGACAGAAGAAGTTCTGTTGCCAATGGTTGTTCATAGAATTCATATTGGTAACTAATCCGAGTCTTCTTCCTAAAACTGTCATCTCTACTACAAAATTACATGCTCATATGTCTACATCCCTAATTTTTTTTTTGTAGAATGATCATACTAGTGAAGGTCGTGATCGATTGTTAAATCCTTGTCAGAAAAAAAAAACCAATTGTTAGTGTACATAAATCTTATATTCCGAACTGTCTCCATATTAAAGATGGTAAACTTGAATGGAAGTATCAGTTTTTTTTTCTTTCCTTTTTTTGGAAAGCAATAAGGTTCTTGTCTGTGAAGTCGTTCCACGCTTGGGTGCAACAAGTTAGAATTGGGTGAAAAGCTCCTTATAATGACAGCTCAAAACCCATCACTGGAACTCTTAGGGTGCGTTTGGTAGTGAGGCTTGGACAGGATTGGACAAAGTTTTTTGTCCAAGCCTATGTTTGGCACAAGAAATGGACAGGACAAAATTAAATCTTTGTCCAAGCCCACCCCTAATTTCTTGTCCCACCTATTTTCATGGGACAAAATTTTTTGTCCAAGGACAGAAATCTTTTATGGCATATTTTTACCATGTTATCTTATATTATTTCTTTTTTTTTATTTTGTTATCATATTTAACTCAATCATTAATAATCATTTTCTCTACTATAAATTTTTAGATCTTATATACAATTTTTTTAATTGGGATTCATTTAATTTTCTATATTTCATATTTCGGATATAAATTCATATAAAAATATGAAAGTGGTTAATCTATATATTTGATCAACACATACATATTTACAATGATATTATTTTAGTGAGTCACTCATATATATTTGAGAAATAGACAAAATATTCAATCATGTACTGAAATAACCAAACATAAGATAGTACAGCTAGAACAAGCAGTTTTGTCCAGTACTATTCTGTCCAGTACTGTTCTGTCCTGTCCAGAAGTCGTACCAAACGCACCCTTAAGGTACATGAGGTGCTTCTCTAAATCAATGGAGATATACAGATTTTCCGAGTTTCCCGCCATAAACTCAATATAGTACAATATCAAGCACCGGGGGCACTGGTCCACTCGAGTCGATGGCAACGTATGACGATCAATTTCCGGAGCTCCCATGGCTTTGTATTCTGCTAGTGTAGCAACCATCTACAAGCCGATGGATCAAAGTGACTAAAGTGAACTGGCCAAGTGTGTATTCTCAAAATTTTGAATGGTAGGTTGAATCAACTATCAAGGAAGTTGTCGGATTCTTGTTTGTCATCGAGCCCTTTATCCGAAACCCGGCCGAAGTGCACAAGGAACTCTAGATTACCCTTTGCACCCTTTAATGGAGACTCGATCCAGCCTTTGCTGATAAATCCAAATCCCTCCACACCTGTTGTAATCTTCTCAAGGACCTGCAAATGTAATCCAGTTCATGGACATGTTGCCTAATTTGAGAGAACTTCGTAGTTCGCGGTCAGTCAACGAAAGCAGGCTTACCTCTTGATGGACTTGGGGATCCCTCACTATCCCTCCACTTCCTACCTGGAAACAATGAATTCTATCAAACGTATACACAGATTCTTCCCATTGTTGCACAAACTCAACATTCCAGACATCTGTATCACCGGAACTGTTATGAAACATCAGTTGAATTTCTCACTTGCTCCCGACGGGCCTCGAACTGAGGTTTGACTAAGGTGACCAGGGACGCCCCCTCCTTCATCACACGCACAACCGCAGGCATGACCTAAAGAGAGAGAAACAAGTGGCTTAGAAGACTCCTTCAAGAAAGTAAATTGGGTGTGATTGCATTAATGTGTAAGAGGCATACCACTAGAATGGAAATGAATGAGAGGTCCAGCGTCACCAAATCAACTTTCTGCGGAAGCTCGGAGAGGTATCTCAAGTTTGTTCTTTCGATCACAGAAACCCGTTCATCTCTGCGAACTTTGTCGGCCACCTGAATGATGCACCATTGAACTTGCAGACTAGACCAGAGTTTTATCCGAAAATAAGTAAAACAGAAGCTAATAACTGGAAGTATACCTGTCCACAGCCTACGTCCACCCCATAAACAAAGGAAGCGCCATATTGAAGCAAGCAGTCGGTGAATCCTCCGGTCGATAACCCAGAATCCAGAGCTACCTTCCCAGCTACATCAACACCAAGCTGTTCGATGGCAGCCTCTAATTTATGTCCTGCTCTGGCGTAGGTCATAGAATCAAAAGCTATTATGTCAAAAGAGATACTACCAATCGCTGGTTAAAGCTGCACAATGCGTCTCGGGATTAGGCTGTCACCTACATACATATTTCGGAACTTCGGCCTTTATCTCGACAACAGCTTTGTCAGATACGGGAGTGCCGGCTTTATTTACAATCTTGCCATTGACGAACACTTTGCCTATGACAACAACAAAACACAATCATCATGCGTGTGTTCATATATAGATTCTAAACATCTGCAACTTAAGTTATGGTATTTCAACAAACTTACTTTCTACTAGCAACTAAATTACCATGTTGTAATCAAGGGGACAGATCACATTAACCATGAAGCTCTCCGCAAATACTAGCCAAAACAAAATTAACAACAAAATCGAAGAAATGCATGGGAGGATGGTAGTTAAGAAAACAAGAACATTCCCTTCTCTTATAAGACTTTGTTCTATTCCGAATTATTGAGTAGGTCAGCTCAAGAGCGTTGACTAACCCTGCAGAATCCATGTCTGAATAACTGGTAGGCTGTATTGCTCGTACCTCTCCAGGCATACTTCGTCCAATCTCTTTCTCCTGACAAGTTCAGTAACGCACTGATCAAACGCCACGAAAAGAAAAAATACGAGCGAAAGGAACGAGTAGCATTTCAAACAGACGATACCCTCTATTGTTCTTTTTCTTTAACATCACAAGATATTGATGCCTAAACAAGAATACCATAAAAAAATGCTTACTTTCTGGGAACTTCAACCTTCCCTGCTCTAGCAATGGCTGAGCCTCCGAGAAAGGGACGCGTTTCCGAACGAACCCATTTAGCTGAAAGTAGAAAAGAAACAATCTTTAAGAAGAACGAGGCAAGCTAACGCTGCTGATGCCGAGTGCACGTAAGGTGTTTGCGGAATATCCCCAACGAAAAGAGACAACATAAAAGGGCAAGGGCGAAATTAATTCTGTACCTGGGAGATTAGGAATGTGAGGCTTTGAAGGAAAGAAGTGGGTC
The DNA here is from genome assembly GCA_012979155.1 of Hypericum perforatum. NCBI lineage: Eukaryota > Viridiplantae > Streptophyta > Magnoliopsida > Malpighiales > Hypericaceae > Hypericum > Hypericum perforatum. Next base: position 13,478 of record SOPF01028738.1, read on the forward strand.
CAACTTCGGTAGCCGGAAACTAACGGAAGCCTCGGGGACGGGAGAGCCATATTTCCCGATACCGTTGATCAATTCTCTTTGGGCCGGTCGCCGGTGGTCCTGTAATTTGTTTGTCTATCAAAGGGACCGGGAGTGTTCTGAACGACAGGTCGTCCGTCAGAAACACCCACCGATGGATCAATGTGATATCTTTAAATTCTCTCATTTAGTAGTAGTTAACTCTGTTTTTACTTTCAATTGTTCAAATACTAAAATAAAACCAATATACTATTTTCATCAATTGATACAAGTGATTATTTTTGTGAAAATAACGATTTATGCCAATGTTTGGTGCGTATTATGTCTAACATAGATTGGTCATTTAGTATTTGTCTAAAAAAATTAGTATTTGCACGATTTTATACATTTTTCAACCCAAATTTAAGCTATGAGAGATACGGCTATATTTATAAAATATGTATTAAGTAAATATAACATGCCTTCATATGGGTATATTTATAAAATCAAACAACCTAAAATGCAAAAATATATTAATTAAAATATAAATAATCATCCTATTGATGAACAACCCAAAAGGAAAAGAATATTTTCGCCATAAACTAACTATTCCAATTTTAATTCAGATAAAATTCGGAAAAACTACAAAATTCTCCGATATTTAACCTGGAACCTTTTTAAGAAAAAAAACCCTTTATTTCAACCAAATAATCATATCCTCACATGTCACAAAATTTTGGACAAACATCGGATAAGCTGAGGATAAGGCAAGAAAACAAGTCCAGCCAATGAGGACTCACCAAGTAGGACATCTCATCAATTAACGCCCACAAGTCTGTATGCAATAGATACACTTGGATTTCATATTTCTTCACTAAAAAGTAGGAAGTCCCAATTGCCCGAATTTGCTTCTCAAAAAGAAGTTGTCCGAATTTTGACACAACTTTGAAGAAAGAATGGCCTCTCCAATGGCAAGCCAGCTAAAGAGTAGCTTCGCTCCGGCGGCCACGAGGGGGCTGTCTGTCCCAAAGGGTATCTCTGGATCTCCTTTCAGAGTCTCAACCACCAAGAGGAGCACTTCTGGCTTTGTTGTCAAAGCTGTCGTACCTGAGAAGGTGAGATGAGCCTTTGTGTTTTTATCGTGTCTTTTACGTTCGTAACGCTGCTTGAACCAAGACCTTCTTAAGTGAATCCATATCCTTTACCAATGGACCAACTCCAATTAATTCTTGGATTTACTTCGAAGAGTGAAATGATGGATAGGTCTCACGTGTATGGATGGGGCTTACTTACACATTTCTAGTATTGATCATTCTGTTTGGAGATCCAACTGTTTGTTAATGACACATTGATTGTGGTGTCTTATTGGGGCCTGAAGAATTCCATCACCCCCGTTCCGTTGCTTAAGGTTTTGGATTGGACTTGGACATTCTGACATGGATATTTACATGTCTCTATATGATGTAGGATTCAACAACCAGCTTTGAGCTTTGAACTTCTTTGTACAATATGGTTAACATATACATATCTGGGGTTTTAATGGCTTCGTATTAATTGTTTTGAATGATTAGTTTTTTTATAAGCAGATGCAGGTTTAGTTCATGTTTAGTAGCTCATTTTTTTTTTGGGGGAATGAACCAGCTGATCTTATACACGTCTGTTTACTGATCTGTTCGTGCAAATGGCCGTAAAGGCGGTACTTAACTTGTCCCACTTGTGCAGCCGACGTACCAAGTCGTGCAGCCTATCAATGGTGATCCCTTCATTGGAAGCCTCGAAACTCCTGTCACGTCAAGCCCGCTGATCGCCTGGTACCTGTCCAACCTGCCCGCTTACAGGACCGCTGTGAACCCGCTTCTCCGCGGGGTTGAGGTCGGCCTTGCCCACGGGTACCTCCTTGTAGGCCCATTTGTCAAGGCTGGACCTCTAAGGAACACCGAGTATGCAGGTGCAGCTGGATCGCTCGCAGCAGGCGGTCTTGTTGTGATCTTGAGCATTTGCCTAACCATGTACGGGATTGCACAGTTCAATGAGGGTGAGCCTTCGGTTGCTCCCAGTCTAACCTTGACCGGAAGGAAGAAGACACCCGACCAGTTGCAGACCGCAGACGGGTGGGCTAAATTCACCGGAGGGTTCTTCTTTGGTGGAATCTCTGGAGTTTACTGGGCATACTTCCTTCTCTATGTCCTCGACCTTCCTTACTACTTCAAGTAGAGGGTAGACAATGAGATGTTCTTGTTGTCCATTCCTAGACACGCTTTTTCTTGTAATCTATCTCCTGACGATGGATGTAAATGTGCTTACTTCGGATAGTCTTTCGCGAATGGAATTGCATATTGTTTCCTCTTCTCTAAGATCATGCTGATGATGAACATGGTTGCCTTACCAGCTTCTGTTTTGTTCATTTTCCTGATAAACGATATGGGAGCAATCCAAATCACGGTCATGGGTGATGATTCTTTGCATAGTTACGTTGCAGGTGCAAGCAAGCTCATCCTATAGGAAAGTCGGTCTCCTGATATTTAGAGTCAAACATTCTCGAATCTAATAAATCGTACACGAAAACTCTTCGTTCATCAATCGATAGCTTGCTGCTAGAGCCCTCGAGCGTCGCCGATGCGTTACACTTCATCAATAGTAACTTCACCTGGTGATGTTTCATGGCCGGTTAATCTAAATTCGATTTTATAACATCGGAAAGGGTTTATATCACTTCTTATAGTTCTGTGGGCTTCCAAGGAAAAGCCCACCGTTCACAATAGCTGTACATACTACATTTGCTTAGGGCGGTAGGTACTGTGGTCCGGAATTGGTGTTCCTGGTAAACTTCTTCTTTAGGCGAAGCAGGTACTGTCCTTGGGCTCGGAAACGTCATTTTCTCTGTAAACTATTCCAGAACAGCCAACTCCTTGGTGACCCCGTGGTGGGACCTGTCCTTGTCCATGCAAATCAGTAGTACTAACGATATTATCGAAGTTGGTTCAAGTGATAATATAATTATATTTATACGGTCCATATATTATGGAGAGAATTAATCTTGAAATAGAGATATGACTATCCTACCGACAGGGAAACGTATTATTGACCTAAACAGCACGTCGTCCCCGACACAGCACTACAAAGGAAAGGAGAAGGGGAGAAGGACGATGTTTCCACCACATGTATGGCCGTACTTGAATAGTGGCGAAGGTTGAACAAGGACGGTTCCATGAATGTAGACCAACCATACCCTTCACCTTAAAATATAAACCCCAATATAAGATATACAAACCATTACGAATAGTTAAATATTTACTGTCAACAAATTTCAAATTTGAATGCTACAACAAAATTGTTAGATTTATGTTCTAATATGTTCGTACTCATTATTTTGGAGAAAAAACATTCATGGTCATTAAACTTTGATAACTTTTGGTCCATGGTCACTAAACTATTTTTTTATCCTTTATGATCACTGAACTATACTAAGTGATTCATGTATGGTCACTCCAACCACTTTTAACCAGAAATTTCATCAGACGTTTATGAACCTTCACTCTTCTGCCCAACAAACGGAGAACTCCAACTTTTTAGCCAGAATGTATACAAAGAGAGGAAATGAGAGGAGAGAGAAAGAGAATGGAGTTTCGCCATTTGTTGGATAGAAAAAGAGAGATCAATGGACATCCGGCAAAATTTCCGGTGAAAAATGGTCGGAATGGCCATGAATGATTTTCACCCCAATACTTTTTTTGGTAGAGAAAGTGAGTTCGGTCATTTCAATGGTGTACTTATTAATGAACTTGTATTTAAAATACATTGCTTAAGTTACTATGTAAAAGGATACGGTATCGTCAACCGGGTTTTTTTTAGATGCTATTCTAATCCTATTCCATTACAAATTATGCTTAAGCCAGGGTTTGAACCTTGGACTTTCACCAACTCAACACCTCCTCATACCACTAGGCTACTAGGCCACTCATAATGATCATACGGTTAATATATTTTATAACATTGTACTTGTTTAAAATAAATTTATAACTTGGTTCACTTAAAAAATCTTAAATTCATATTTCACGTACATAAAAAATATCGTGAAAAAATTATCTGAAAAAATAAAATAGAAAAAAGTATGTATAAGTATCCTGTGGTTTGACCTGTTTCAAAAAAAGACCGTGTAATTTTTTTTCTCCAAATTTAGTACCTATAGTTTAATTTCGGGGACAATTTTAGTCTCGGGCAATTTTGAAGACTGCCCGACCACATATCAATGCCACGTGAGCGCTACATCAACGACATGTAAGCGCCACGGGGAGGAGAGAAGGAGAAGGAAAAAGAGGAGCTAGGAAGGGGCAGAGGAAGAAGAGGGAAGACAGAGGAGGAGGAGGAGGAAGGCAGATGAGGAAAAAGAGGAGGAGGCAGAGGAGGAGGAGGGAGGAGGAAAAAGAGGAGGGGAGGAGGAGGAGTGAGGAGGAGGAGGAGGGAGGAGGAAGAAAAAGAAGAGGAGGGGAGGAGGAGGAGGAGTGAGGAGGAGGAGGAGGGGGGAGGAGGAAGAAAAAAAAGAGGAGGGGCGGAGGAGGAGGAGTGAGGAGTAGGAGGAGGAGGAGGAGGAGGAGGAGGAAGGCGGAGGAGGAAAAAGAGGAGGAGGCAGAGGAAGAGGAGGGAGGAGGAAAAAGAGGAGGGGGAGGAGGAGGAGGAGGGAGGAGGAGGAGGAGGAGGAGGGAGGAGGAGGAGGAGGGAGGAGGAAGAAAAAGAAGAGGAGGGGAGGAGGAGGAGGAGTGAGGAGGAGGAGGAGGAGGAGGGAGGAAGAAAAAAAAGAGGAGGGGCAGAGGAGGAGGAGTGAGGAGGAGGAGGAGAAGGGAGGAGGAAGAAAAAAAAGAGGAGGGGTGGAGGAGGACAAAGGAAGAAGAAGAAAAAGAAGAAGAATTGGTAGAGGAAGAAGGAGGAGGAGGAAAAAGAGGAGGAGGGACGCTTACGTGTTAACGCCACGTGATCGGACAACCTTCAAAACTGCCCAAGACTAAAATTGTTCCCGAAATGAAATTACAGGTACTAAATTTGAAAAAAAAACTATACGATCTTTTTTTAAAACAAGCCAAATCACATTGTACTCATGTGTAGTTTTCCCAATAAAATATGATAATCCTTAACTTTGAAAACATAGCTAATTGTTAGGTGTGTTGTGTATATTTTCTAAATTTGTAACGAGTCTTATAAATTTGATTTCTATTGGTTATTTGACATAAAATTTGATTTTCTTAAGGAGAACTTGAGTTCAAACCTAATAAAATTTGGGTGATGAGGAGTTTTTTCTAAGAGAACTGCTATACAGAATATTAATCATCCGTTTGGAGTTAGGGTAAATTTTTAAGCTAGGCAAAAAAAAAATTAGTGATAAATATTATCATATTACATATGAAACACTCAAATTTGAAAAACTTTCAAATCCTGGGAACCCGAATTGTAACCTAGAGTTAATAATCGCTCCAATTTATTACTGCGGTGAATAATGCAAACAACTCTTTCAAGGAGTTTGAGGAAAAGTACCAAGTAGTTTTTGTACTTAGTATAAGGACAGTACTGGTTAAGCATTCGACACGTACGTTAACTACGGTCTTAATGTCTCCAGGACTAATGGGGAAGGCGGGACCCACCGGCATCTAAAACAACAAGATCTGGCTAAATTATCGCCGTAAAAGAGGTGGATAAGGCAAGGTACAAGGTCATTTAACCTCAAAGAAAGAAAGAAATAAATAAATAAATAGTACAAAGACAACATCATTCGACTCTTCCTCTACCACATGGTCCACATCGACATGAATCCGTCTCCTCCTTCCTTCCAAACCACCATTGCTTCAATCCAAGCTTTAACCTTTCTTCCTTTGTCTCTTCCTCCTTGCTTGCTTATCTTCTGGCTCTCTCTTTCTTTATCTCTATTGCATGCTTTTTTTTAAAGCTAAATGGCTCTCTTTCAAGTCATTTACTACTGGGAACAACTTTGGAAAAAAGGGTCATAAGGGTTTGTTCGAGATCCTTAGATTTATGCTTGTTGCTGTGTCATAGTACCACTCTCTTGTTAGGTCAAGTCAAGTCGTCTGCTTTCTTCCTCTTTTCTTTTTTCTTCTTTGCTTCAAGAAAGAGTTTTAAGTGGTTTTTTCTAGTAAGGGTTTACTTGGGTATGTTCTACTTAGGGTTTAGTTTTCTTTTTTTTTTTCCCTCTTTGGGGTTTGTTTCTTTTCCTTATCCTTTCTTAGTTCTGGTGATTGATGGATTTCTGGAACCTAAGATGAACCAATTTTCTTGGTAGGTTGTTTTATTTTAGCCAACGATGATTCAGGAAAGGTTATTGGGCATTCGGTAAATCTATGTTGTTCCAACTTCTAAGTGTGTGTTATCCTTTATTGTCTTGGTTATATTTTTTCGAACATCTAGTATTCAAAGTCGAGCATTGTAAGCATTGTAAAGCGGAACTCAAAGGAGAATACAAGTCCCTTACCCTGACAAGCTCACATTGGTTGTCCTGATTACATTGTTGCTTCTGTTATAGATGATTATTTTTTTAAGGATATAGATTATTAAATTTGGTCAAATTTTGACAGTAGTTTGGTTGTTTTTATGATTGGATGTGTCAGCAGAATGTTGTTCATTAATTGGTAGGAAGACATATTTTTACCGATTTCTATTTATGAATAGATGACAAAGCACAAGTAGAATCCATTGCATATAGTTTAAAAATTAGCCAGATGGACTGCTGTCCATTCTTCTTTCCTTTCAGTTCTCAACGTTTGGTACTTTTGGGTCTCGATCGTTGCTAGCATATCTCGGTTTATCATTCTGTGTTTTATGTGCTCTTGTAATGTTTTCATGGTTGCAGGAGTCCCATGTTTTGTATTTCTAATGGACATCCTCATTAAAAAATGTCCAAGGACTATGCTAGTCTCTTGCAAGACTTTTCCAATGATTTTTTTTCCCTCATTCATTTTGATTGTCTCATTGAGCTTTGATTTTTCCTATTTTCATGATTTTAAATTGTCAACTGCCTTGAAATCTTTGTGATCCGTTGTTTGGGAATTTTAAAGTGCGGACATCATGGGGTTAGTTAATATCTTTAGCCATCTTTAACTAGAGCATTGAACAATTTTCTTTCCTTGCCAAGAAATGGATTTTGGATTGCATTTTATCTAGTAAGTGTTGTGGTTTCAGTGAGTTACGAAATGTATGGTTATGAATAGATGGCAAAGTACAAGTAGAATCCGTTGCAATTAGTTTAAAAAGTAGCCAGATGGACTGTTGTCTATTCTTCTTTCCTTTCATTTCTCTACATTCGGTACTTTTGGGTCTCGATCGTTGCTAGCATATCTCGGTGTTTCATTCTGTGTTTTGTGCGCACTTGTAATGTTTTCATGGTTCCGGGAGTCCCATGTTTTGTATTTCTAATGGACATCCTCATTAAGCAATGTCCATGGTCTATGCTAGTGTCTTGCAAGACTTTTCCAATGATGTTTTCCCCTCATTCATTTTGATTGTCTCATTTAGCTTTGATTTTTCCCGGTTTCATGATTTTAAATTGTCATTGCCTTGAAATCTTTGTGATCCGTTGTTTGGGAATTTTAAAGTGCGGAAATCGTGGGGTTAGTTACGAATATATTTAGCCATCTTTAACTAGAGCATTGAACAATTTTCGTTCCTTAACAAGAAATGGATTTTAGATTGCATTTTATCTGGTAAGTGTTGTGGTTTCAGTGAGTTACGAAATGTATAGTTACAATGTTACATCAATGCCAACATAGCTTTTGTTAGAATCTTTGCATCCAGGAATATCTTTAGATAGTTTGCACAATTCCGCATGTGACCCTGTGAGATTCTTCATTACCACCAAAAACCTTAAGGCAATTGGTTTGAGGAGTCTAATCAACCCATTCATGGCTCATTAACATCTGGTAATCCATGTGCAATTCATATTTTAACATCTTTTAAAATTTAAATTGTTTCTGCCATTTACACTGTTTTCTCGTTGGTAGTTATTTTCTATTGGATTACTTGAAAAGCTTGAAACAGTCTGTGGATTCACCATCTCATAATGTCCTGGTTCCAATTACCAAAAAGAAGGTCCTAATTTTTTGCATAGGTCTTTTCTCCTATAGCATCTCAATTTCTAAATGAAATGTTTCGTTGTGCAACCACTACTTGTAGATTTCTTAAAGATATCATTCTATGGATTTATTCTCCCTTGTTTCAATCATTTAGTGGCTAGACTTGTTTGATGTTACCTAAGTCATTAATGTACTAGCGTTTTGATATTCACAAGTAGTTTTTGTATAAATTTTGATGGTCTCATGTTTGAATCTTTTGTCATCTCAGGATCCTATCAAGCTTAGACATTGTAAGTTGACAACGAGAGAGAGCACGCTTGTCCTTGGTCATGCGAGAGTCATGGCCACAAACATGCGTGCTTTCTACCGTTGTCATGACATGTGATCAAGGCTTGTTAGATTTCCCTTTCCCAGTGGATGTATCGATTTTGTGTGGGCTTGGTTTCAAGGTGTATGCTACATCTTCTCTCTACTTCATCTTTTTAAAGAGATGAGAAAGGTATCAATTTGCTACCAAACGAAACCCAGTTTGTTTCCCATTGTCAAATGATTTATTTCAAGGCATTGAGAATTGTTTAAAAATTGATAGCAGCATAACGGTGCGTGCGTGTGCTTGATGCACATGCACCAAGCTATATAGATAGGTTGGAAAGGAGTTTCATTTCCACATCTCCGATCCAATTAATGTTAGTGCCTAATGGTGGTCCTCTCGGCCATGAAGCATGCCTTTTGACCTTGACCTGTTAAAATAAAATTTTTAAAATGTGAGTGAAGCTTGATTTGAAGCATGGTGTTGTTACTATATCGTTAAGCTTTGGTAACCAATTTATCCGTTTCAAAGTGTGCATTTCGTGGCAGAGTCAGTCTATAAATAGTCTTGGAGCATCTTTTGACACTCAACAAAAGGTTTCCTATGTTGCCAATCAAAGTTAACAATATTAGTTTTGACCTTTTTTTTCCAAGTGTGCTGTTTTTCATGGATAGTCAACTTAAGTGACGAAGCCAAGTGCATCTTCGGCTAATCAAGAAAGCTTCTGCTGCAACATGTTCATTGCGGAAACTAAATGTGAATCTGCCGAGGTTGTTTGTCTGTTTTGACCTGAGCTCTTTTTTTGTTTTAATTTTTCTGTTTAAGATTCAACCATTTGTGTTTTAGCCATTTTCCAGCGTGACAACTGTGGCTTATGATTGTAACCCTGCAACACTCGTTCTCTCGAAGCTTGATGGCCCGATGTCGAGACACCAATTCACTGATCAAATATGATTAGTTTTATGACTTGCCAAAAGATGCATACACTGATACTGGTACTTACCCAACTGCTCTCAGCCTATGGAAGCAAAAGTTGGCGTAAGCAGAACTACCACGTTTCTTGCAGTTTTGGTCGCTGCTTTGCATGAAATACATAGCTGATGGTTGGCGCCACTGTGATGAAGGATCAATGATTTGGTTCACTTTGTTTGCTGCGTTTTGTTTGGAGCATCTGTAACGAAGGCATATTCCGAGAGAAGGGACAAGAATGGAAAGGTGTACTAACATCGATACATCGAAGAGTCTGCAGTGGTCTCAGGAGTTGGAAGTTGCCTCTCCACTGAGATTCTATTTTGTGCATTCAGAATCTATGTTCAACATCTTATTTTAGTTTGCAGTTAACATTTTCCTGGATCAGCACCATGTTATATCTATTTCCTTAAGGTTATTGGATAGTGGAAATTTTATAAGGGGTCCATTATTTGTCCATTTTCGATTAGAGGTTCTCCGAGTCTCATTTTTTTACTTAAAACAAATTTATATGATAACCCCAGAAATTGTTGGATCAACAAGTGACGTGTCCGCTAAAATCAAGGCCAGCCAAGCTTCCATCAAATAACACGGAGTTGGGAGTTCTTCCGGTTTATCTAACCAAAACTCACTTTTCAGGCATTTTGGATCTGGCAAGCTTGTGTTGTCTCTATAACATTCGGGATATTCACTGATAATGAGGAACACTATAAACTCGGATAGTAGCAGTCTCTTCTCGGCTCTAACTTCTGCTGCAGTAATGCACGAGAACCTGGATTTTGCGGTTGCTGGCAGGAGTCAGGTGCCGATGAATATTCTCGCATCAACCCCGTTTGGAGCAAATGCATTATGTGGAGCCAGTTCTGGATTGATTCGAGGAGGATTGGGCGCTTATGGTGAGAAGATTCTCGGATCCAGCTCCGTCTACGTACAAAGCAATGTAAGTTCTTCTAAACATCACAACGCCTTTTTATTTGTATGATCGGATCGTATGTTGTTTCTTAATTCGTTAACCTGGAACCAGATAAGCAAATATTTCTCGGACCCGCAATACTACTTCCAAGTGAACGATCAATATGTCAGAAACAAGCTGAAGGTTGTTCTGTTCCCATTTCTCCACAGGGCAAGTAAACATCTAATCTGGCAGAATGATGTTGCAAGAATGAAAGAAACAAATAGTATGGTCTATAAGCTTGTTTTCTCTTTCACCTGCAGGGTCACTGGACGAGGATATCGGAGCCCGTTGGAGGCCGGCTTTCGTATAAGCCTCCTGTCAATGACATAAACGCTCCAGATTTATACATCCCTTGCATGGCATTTGTTACCTACTTGGTTCTCGCGGGCGTCTCATTGGGCCTTTCCGGAAAGTGAGTCCTGAAACATGTTAGTATGTGTATAAAGCGACACCTTTCGAATCCCAAACTTTATGTTTCTTTCGCGGCAGGTTTACCCCGGATGCCTTGAACTGGCAGTTCGTGAAAGGGGTGGTGGGATGGTGTTCGGAAGTGATGCTGCTGAAGGTCTCGTTGCTTTCGCTGGGAGGAGACGAGGTGCCATTCCTCGACATGGTAGCGTATTCGGGCTATACGTTTATCGGAATGTGCATGGCTGTGCTCGGACGGATCACGTTGAACTACGGATACTATTTGCTACTCTTGTGGACAAGTTTCTGTATGGGGATCTTCTTGGTAAAGACGGTGCAGCGGACGCTCTTCGCCGAGGTTAGAAGTTACCATGACTCGGGCAAGCCTAACTATTTCTTGTTGTGTGTCGCTTTTAGTCAGTTCCCTTTGATCTTCTGGTTAAGCAGCACTTCTGCTAATTGGTTCTTCTAATGATACTCAGATTCAAACTTTGAATTTTTCAAATTTGATCCATCTTTTAAGCGTTGAATCGGTACTCACTTCATTTATTGTGATTTCCAATTTTTTTTTCTATTTTGGGTGATCTGATGGAAAAGACATGGTCACATACTCATGTTTGGTACTAACATTTATCAGTCCTCTAAAAATGACTTGTAAGAGGCAACCAACGCGATCAAGAATAAACGAACTTTCAATCTCGACCACTTTAGTAGAATCAAATGCTCTCTCTTGCACTCAGGTGATCCATCAGATCTAGAAAACGAATATATTCAGAAAACAATCAACCACTTGGTACTTTGCGGAGCTTTTGTATTTGGTTTTCGAGGGGTTAATTTGGGTTAGGTTAATATCACGTAAATAATGCTCCACTCACTCGATTGACACAGAAGTATGCAAGATATGTGCGGTGAGAAGCACTCACTCAATTAATACAGAAGTATACAAGATATGTGCGGGGAGAAGATTGTGAGAAGAGTTTTAACTCATATTTAGTTATATCTAATTATATTGAGTCATATTGAGTTAAATGATTCTTATTTAGATATATCAAATTAGATTGAATCATATATAGTTATATCGTGTCATATTAAGTTATATATAGTCATATTTAGTTATACCGAATTTAATTGTACCTTTAAGTAATGTCACACCATGTCCTTATCCGTCAACTTTATATTCGAAAGATATGAATATAATTTTTAAAGAATAGAATGATATAGATAGATTAAGTTGGGTTGAATTTCATAGTAATCTACAGCTTGAAATTATAAATTTATTATAATTGAGGGAACTATTTCATTATAATTGACAAAATTATTTTATCAAAATTCTTTATGACTAATACATCCGACTTTTTAGTTGAAGTAGCCGTTAGGAAAGGAATTTAACTTATTAATGCTTCATATAGATGAAATGTCCGTGCCAAGTTAAGCTACTGTGACATCCAAGTTGACTAAATAAATATTTGTTTACTATTAATTATTTTTTTGAGTGACTGATTTTTGTATCGAAATATCGAAGTAGACGTGAGGCAGCTCTTTTCTTATCTACAGTTGTTTTTTCAATGTGCTTTTGCAGTTTTTGGGTGTTTTAAATTAATGAGATCCGGGGTGTAATCTCATATGTTAATTGAGTTGTCCCAAGGTGTGGGAACTCAGTGTTTTTCTTTTCAGTGTAATTTTCTTTTTTTTCATAAAACATATTTACTTACCAGAAAATCACATCTAACCCTTTTAAGAGCTCCGCGGGATTGGTCATCATACCTAACTAACATTCTAAAAACACAAGATTTTACAGTAGGACGTGGATAGAATAATCTTGAATTTTATTTAGTGCTCTGATTTTCTTAATATTATTTTGTATTCCTAAAATTAAAACATAAAAAATTCTAAAACAAATCCAAATATCTTGCCAACTTCACTAACTCATTAGTAAGTACTACCGGTCTACTTAGAGGTGATTATTTCAATATTTTTTTTTATAACTTTCCCAGAAGGCAAAAAGCAAAAGCAAAGCAATCAGTAAGTAACCACATTTATTTCTCCTCTCTATTGCCTCAAGTCCAAGCTAACCAAACGAACCAACCCCACAAGCAAACGCAAAGACAAAGACCCAAACCAAAAGAAACTCGTTCAAAGACAAGATCAAAAAGCTAAAACTAAAAGGCGCCACCTTTGTCCAAATCGAAGACCAACCGATGTCCGGGTAAGTAAAACTTCCCCCACTTGTTCTTTTGTTGTCCTCCTTTAAAAATCCAATCTTTAACCAAATTCGTCATCTGGGTCCAGGTCCCCCAAGGACTACGACTACGATGCTCCTCCGACCAGAAGGACGACGTCATCATCATCCTCCTCGGTGGGTTCCACCACAAGCGTCCACGTCACCGCGCTGGACGGCCTTGTGAACGTGAACTCGCTCTTCACGATCGCCGTCTTCGTGGGTCTGTCGTTGACGACGCCGGGGCAGCACAGCCTCGAGAACCGGAGCTCGTGCGACGCCGGAGTTGACGTGGCGAGGAAGCTTCTGGTGTTCGAGGTGGTGTCCTTCTCTTTCTTCCTGTTCTCGTCCCTTGTCGCGCAGGGGCTCAAGCTCGCCATCAACCTCCTCAACAGCAAGGACGTGGACGAGGCATTCCGGGCCCACATTAGCCTCAAGGTCCTCAGGTTCGGGATGGTGGGGTCTGCGGGGGGGTCCGTCATGGGGTGCGTGTTCCTCGTGCTCTCCATGATCAACGTCATCGAGATCCGGCTCGGGTTGCTCTCGTGTGGGAGCAAGAACACCGTGCACGCGGTGTCTGCGCTGGTGCTCTTGGTGTCCTCTGCCTTGTTGGTTTATATTTCTACTGCTGTGTACGCTTTTATGCAGTGATCAAAGATTATGGCCGCCTTGTATAATTTGTATTGATTGGCTTGGATTGGATTGGAAATGAAGTGGAGGAGGTTTTTCGTTGCTACAAGTTTCGATCTTTTTTGGTGTTTGGGGGTTGGTCTGTCTGAATTGTTCTCATTGTGCATCTTGTCCTAATCAAAACTTGTCTCTGATTGTTCTGAATAGTATTGATTCTACAGGTAGTTCAAAACTAATCAGTTCATGTTACGATGTCTCCAATTAGAATTCCTGGAAACACTCCATTGTTAGCGCAGCTTTATATGTCCTACCCAACTCATACAAAGATTGAAATTGTGTATATTCGTGTTCTGCAACGTTCTCCAGTTGTGCCTTGGTAAACATGGTCTGAAGATGGTGGGTTGGTTTTGGCATTGTTTCTAAGTTGCTTCTCTGTTTCTGTAGGGCGACAAGGATAAGAAAATTGAAGAGCTTATCACAAAACTGGAGAGGCAAGAGCAGCTCTACGCAATTTTTATTGACAGAAGTTGCCGACTTCATATTAACGACGTCCAAGAGCCAAATGATGGACTGTCTTTGAAGTTCCAAAAGTTATTGTTGATAATGTGAAGGAAGTTGAATCTGAATTGAGGAAATCATCATCTAATAGATGACATAGAAAAGGCCTCGGAGGTTTAGATATGTACAGTTGTACTACAGAATAATATATTATCTTGAAGATGATTAGAGATCAGTAATGGACTATATATACATGTTGAAGGGTATCAATGGTCATACCCGCTTGCAAATTGATTTGTCGCCCAGTGACCTTCGAAACCCTGCAACATTTGTTGAAAAAAAAGAAACCAAACCATTTGTTGCAGTTTGAAAGTTCATGCCCAGTCTGAACCTTGATTATTATCTTCAGGATAATTAATGGTAACCAATGAAAACTCTGAAAGATAATGATAAGAACTGGGAGTTAAATCAAACAGTTTGAAATTGCAGTTCTTTGATTTTTCCTGTGATCTTTATCTCCTCTTATTCTTCAAGAGGGAAGCAGCACGCAGGAATATGAGATCAACCTCGTCAAAGGTTGGTGAACTGGTGGAGTCTTTATCTGAGGCTTCAGCTGATTTTGATTCCAAAGAAATTTTCCTCAGGTGCTCCTCAAAATCATCAGACTCTCCACCATTTTCCACCGGGAATCGTTGAAACTGGTCCAAATATAGAGGACGCTCGGGTTCCTCCTCTGTATCAGTTTCCGACTCCGTCTCAAAAATGTCGGACAAATCTTCTGTATCTGATATTATTTCGGCATCCGAAGCCGACTCCATGTAATTCTCCTTTTTCCCCTTATACAGTCCCAGCTTTGCTGGCTTCTTCTCCTCTGACACATCTGTACGACTCTGAGGCTCTAGCATGTCAATGTCAGACTTTGTGGTTCCTTCCAAAGCATCGGATGTAGTTCCCAGACTTTTTGGCCCCCTAGCTTCCAGCAACTTGAGCTCCTGCTCAAGTCTCGGAATAAACCGCCTAACATTTCGAAGACTCTCCACGTATTTCGATTTATCTAAAGCCTGTGTCAAAAGGATAGCAAGCTTAGCATAGGAAAGGCCATATAATCAGAAGGGACTTGGCTAAGAAAGTTGGCAAGGAAAGATACCTTTTTTCTAGAAAGCGTGATCCGGGGTGACATAATCTCGGTTGGTGGCTGAGTATAGTTCTTTCCCCTGTACATGATTATAGTATTCTGTTCATGGATATCTAGCACAATTCCTCCAGTCAATCGAGCCAACTCTGAAGCAATCTCCTTCACCTCCTCGGGGGTGAATGTCTTTACAATCACTTGCAGGGTCTGGTGCTTCTTCCAGTGCAAGTGCATGTTAAGAATCACGCCCTGGTATATTCCTCGTCGTCCAACGGGAACGTAGTTCTTGCACTTGAGGCCCATCTTCAAAAAGTAAAAATGCTCTTCTGGAGTCAATATTTCTGGATCATGAGTTGCTTCCGACGAATCTTTCGGCTCAATCTTCTGCAGAGCCATAACAAGCCTCTCTTCCTTCTTCCGAGCCTTGAGGATTAAAAAAAAAACCGACAAAATCATCAGAGATACCTCATTACAACTGATGCAAATGCAGGACAAGAACAGAACTTACCTTGTTCAACTTGTACAAAATCTTTTCATCAACGGTCATCCTTTCGCGCTCCTTCTTCTTCTTCCACCGAAATAACTTAAGCCACTTCACAACTGCTCGTTTCCCTTTCAACTTTTTCCTCTTCCCCTTCGCGTCATCGGTGCCACCAGCATTCGCAGTTTTAGGCGAGTCCTTAGGCTGTGGATTCACGACTTTCGCTGAGCCATCCACCGACCGACCGGAATGAATCCACGCAGACCCGACCCAAGCCAGTTCCCCGACAAGCATTCCCGGTCTAAAGCCCGGTCGTCCCTGAGCAAAAGCCTTGCATATGACATCAACCAAACTACTAAAGCGTAAGCAAACTCAGTCCCTAATAGCTAAAGATCGCAACTTTATGACGTCCCTCTTTGTGGGTACATTCCCATTTCATAAAGGTGTGAACTTTAAAACTCAGGAGCCTTTTGGGTGGTGAAAAAGAGAGCTAACCTGGGGCTTCTATAGAGAAGCGAATTGGGAACGACTGAGAAGGGGCTTCGGATGACGTGGCCGGAGCATCGTGAGCTCATCGTCGCTGGAGCTGATATAACCCTAAACCGCCCACTTCTCACCATTTTCCTCCTCCTCCTTCTTCTTCCCTTTCTTTTTCCGGTTTTACCTTTTTCCTCTTATTTCCAACTGTATTATTTTAGTTGGGAATTGGCGGATTTTATACCATACATTTATTTGGTAATTTTTCTTATACGGATTTCCCCAGTAACTAAAATAATTCACCATGGTCACAACAACATCTACACTTAAACGACACATAACGTTGACAAAATTCAGAATTTAATTCTTTATTCAGAATTCAATTCCTTATATTGAAACGTTGAATGTTATGTAGAAGTCAAACATTCAGCAATGAAACTTTCATGGCATATATTGACCTTTGACGATCTGTAATTCCTTTTTTTTTAACTATTAGCCACAAACTAAGAATTAGTATAATGTGTCAAAAATAAGTAGTTAATTAGTTATTGTTTTCTTATAAATATGTACTTATATTTGATCAATATAATCAAGTCAGAACGTAATTCAATGTAGTCTTTTATTTCTATTATGAACGTAATTCGAGGTCCTAAAGGTTCTTCCTTCCACTGACTATAAGCCAGGTTGATCGATAGTAGCCATGGCCGTCACAATCTTACTGATGCGTCGCTCTCCAGTCATTTCTCTGAACTTCGATTGTCCTCGAAACAATATTTCAATCTAATGGCATTACTTCAAGCATCTCAAGGTCTTGATGTCCAAGTTGGTATGCTCGACATATACTCTCCTCGCCTTCCAACTTGCGAGGGTGTGTCAAATATTCCAAAAGACTTGATCTGGTCAGCAACTCACCAACTAACTCTTTCCACATTAAGTGGGTGCACTAAATCGCTTTCACACAAACTAGAAATTAGTTTAACGTGTCAAAGTAATCAGTTAAATTTTTTGTGCTTTTTTTATGTAATTGAATTCGATTTGTTGCGACTCTCGCTGTAGGATAGAAAGTTAGTTGGGTGTGCTCCAAAACGCCTCCTTACTTTCCTCGTGCATGGTCGTTCTCCAAGATCCTTTCGATGACCTATGTTGCATGAAGGGATGATCCAATGCTTTTTGGGATTGGGTCCTTCTTTCCCATTTTTTACTAAAAAACAAAATTAGCATAGTTATTGTTTTCTTATAAATATGTACTTGTATTTGACCAATATAATTAAGTCAGAACGTAATACAATGTTGTCCTTTATTTCTATTCCGTTCACTTTCCTTCTATTTACAATTTTATCAAGATAGAAAATTATGGCTAGTTTTAGATTAAAAAAATCACAAAAAGGAGCGTCGGAATCATGATCCTCGTAGAACAGCAAGTTCTGTCTTCTTTTGAAACAGAAAATAAACACACGGGCATTTTCATGAAGAGCCCCTCTCTCTATAATTTCATTCAACTTGAACAAAAAAACATATATAAATAGAGATCAAGTGGATCCTAAAGCTGCAAAGCCACCACCTTTCATCATCTGCTTGAACTCCAAGAAATCGACCATCCCCGCCCCGTCCACCTTCATTATCATCTTCTTGCAGTCCTCCATCGTCTGCCCTTGCTTCAGCCCCAACGACGACAAGACCGACTGCAACTCCTCCACCTTGATGAACCCGTCCCCGTTCTGATCAAATATGTTGAACGCCTCCCTCATGTCTTCCTCCTCGTCCCTCTCATCCATTATTGTCTGATACAACACTCCGAACTCTTCTATCTCGACGAAACCATCCCTGTTCACGTCTATTTTCTCGATCATCTGTACCATGTCCTTCTCGGGTATGTAGATCCCGAGGTTCTGTAACGAGTCGCTTACCTCTTTCCTCGTGATCTTCCCATCCCTGTTCTTGTCAAACATCTAGAACACCCGACGCAGCTCCGCATGATCCATTATTTTGCACTACCTTTGTAGGAACAAAGAACCCGAAATCCTAACTCGAAGAGACTGATTCTTCAAGATCAAAATGCAACAACTCTTTTGGAAGGGCAAGACAAAGGGGTATGAGGTAGGGTATAGGGACAATGGATTAGTACTTGCAAGAAAGAGTAACACCATCATAGGAGAGAATTGGCACTTCGGCTTAGGAGTTATTGTCTTCCACAGCTCCGGAGGGTGTCGCAGAGACAATACTGACAGGTTGAGTAGCTGTGTAGAGGACCTCCGACGACAGTGAATTCCGTCCATCTTCCACTCACTACTATCTCATCAACTTCTCTCTCACCTTGAAGCTTTTGGCCTTTCTCGATCAGACGATACCGAATTCCTCTGACCAAATCCTGACGAATATCTTTTAGGAGGTCACCGTCATCGGAGTCCGGCGATTCGCCAAAAACCCTAAACTGTTTACACCTAACCAAGGCTTTGTTCCAGCTGCCAGACTGGGAAATTACGAGAACAAGCACACCGGCCAAAGCATCATAGACCGTGTTTTCCGATGTAGAACAACGCCGCGTCACCATCCAATATACTGACTTCTTTTTTCATTTTATATTACAATATTGTAACATATTGAATTATTTTTCATGATAAATTTAATATTTAATCCAACCATGTGCCCATTGAGCTAACCGTGGTTGCGTTTAGTACCTCACGGGCGAGTTAGCTGGATTCAATTTCGCAAACGAAGAAATTGCCTGGAAAACATTTTAATAAAACAGTTTAGCGACAGAGTGCGTTTGCTTTGGATAAAAAAAAAATCTTCATTATTTAAGAAAATAAAGAAAGGAGTTTGAATATAAATATATGAATAATTGTGCCAGTAATATAAGGGCCTGGAAAATCACGAGTATCAAATCCAGGCGAGTGGTACTGACTTTTTGAGATTTTCTGTTGCAAGTTTATGTGATATATAATTGATTGGATCAATTGTTTCTTGTTCCAATCAAGAAGCTGACTTGCGTTTTCTTTTTTTCCCAATTCAAAAAACAGAAGAAAAAAAAAAGGAAAGAAGGAAAAGAGAGATGATGCTTTGGGAAGGAGGTGGAAAATACCAGATTCGTGAGAGATCATGGCCATGGCGGCCAGGAGATTTACCCAATTCGACGAAGAGAGCGGATTTATATACGGTAATTTGGGGATTTAGGGTTTTAGTGAGGAGTGGAGTCGGTGGGAGGTAATTGATAATTGGGTTATTAGTTGGTATAATTTGGGCCTGATGAAGACCAGAGCCCAATTATAGTAGTAGGTTCGGCCCATACTTCGTCCTCTCCGAGCTTTCTTTTGTAATCAGCTCGGCTGAGATCAATTTCGATAAAAAAAAAATTAAAAAAAAAATTGATATTCGTTACCGGACAGACTTTTAATCTTTTTGCGGAAAAATTAGAATGTTATTCTTATTTTCATGTTTAGGAAACATAGTTGAAACTTAAGAATTGGCGTGCATCTCTTCTATAGAAACGCATAAGAGTACGATATTTACTCATGAATCTAGTTTTAGTTCGTACGAATTCGACTAGTTTGGAAATGAATTCTAACCTAAGATGTTGTGGCCGTTTGGGTGATTAATTTCCATTTCCTATTTTTAGTTAGTAACGATTGTCAGAAATGTAATTTTCTAAACTGAAAAAGTTACAACCTAGGGAGGGAAAGGAAAAAAAGGAAGAATAGCTTCATATGGTTTGTATAGGTTGATCAGTGAGGGACCGTTGTAAAGCTGGAGTTCAAGAAGCTTAAACCCGTCAGGTACCTAAAGAAGAATTAACTGCCACTTAAAAGATGCTGGAAAGATGCTCGGTAGTATATTGTGATACCTCGAAAATGAGATGCTAAAATATTTAAGTGATTTGATCAGTTTTATCTATATTAACAAATTACACGTGTTTTTTCTAGCATAGTACTAAAAGAGGTCCAAGTTAAACACATTTAGCCGAAAATAGAGTCAATATCATTGCTACTCTGTTCAGGATGTTACGCCTCACTCGTGCGCGCCACCAATGACAAAACATGTTGAAAAATATTTGTGTCGATTTGGATAAAAAAAATTTTGCGGTAAATTTTTTTTTTTTTTTGTGTCGATTTGGATAATCAATTGGTCAAATAATGTGTCATCACATATATTGTATAACCCAAGCCCCAAGTTGTGTACTACACAAGGTTCTGCCTTTTTTCTAAGCATGATTGATTAATGACTATGCAGAGTAGCTTTAGCTAGTTCCTTCACCTCAATCAAGTACTTGCCCAATTACTTGTGCGGCTGTTTGATGTGTTAATCTGTCCATTCGAATGTTCAAAACATGAAGAAGTACTACGAATTCAAAACATGAAGAAGTACTACGAAGCTATCACACACAAGGTTGTGTCTCCATGAGCAACGAGTATCTGCATCTGTGGTTAGTTTTCCATAAAAGTCTCACCAGCAACTCAATACACTACTTGATGAGTTTGCAGGTAACTGATGAATCAGCCATCTCTGGACATTGATACCACAAGCCATCATGTTGTTCATCCCAGGCAACTCGAGAAATCCTAAATTTACTAACATCCGGTAGCCGCTACGAAGCACAGTTTCGGAGGACCTAGGATGGAACTTGAACCTCGCAGCATATTGGAACAACACACATGATAAAGATTCTATTTCGGTGGCTTAACGGAGACTGACTCGCTAGACCCGACACATCACAATGGTGTCACAACAAAGCCAAGTATAGAGAAAACAACTTTTCAACTTATGGTAGCTCGACAAAGAAGCACACCAGTACTTCATCAGCAGCCTCCCCACTGGAAATTTCCTCAGCGGCCGATGTTCACAAAGTCAGTGCTGCTCCGGGAGATAGAAATTCTTAGCAAACCACTAGTCTAGATATACTCGGTAAGCAAGACCGTCAAGAAACCACAATTCTATTCAGCCGGCATTCTCTCACAGACAAGTTATTACTTCCTTACAGTCCTGCTAAGATAGATTACTCGGGCTCAACAGAACAACGCAGAAAAAAAGTCATCGGCATTCTCTTCTTCCTTACAACAGAAGAGCATACAACAATCAGCAAAGCCACCGACAGAACCCCAAATTCATCACAGTGAATGGGAAACTGAAATGCAGCCCAATTCATGAACAAGCAAATCCCGAAAAATCGAGTATTACAGAGTAACGAAAACAAGCATCCAACCGGTGTTCACATTATTAAACTTCTCCCCAAAGTTCCAATCTAAGGCAATGGTGAAGGAACCAAATTAGGGGATATCCCAAGGCTTGGCCTCGGGGACGGCGACGACCATACCTTGGAGATCGGACGTGAGGACGACCTGGCAACCGAGGCGAGAATGCTTGTTCAAAACCCTAACCCGGGAGCTCCTCTTGAGGATGTACTCCTCGTCGTAGGATCTTGGCGGGAGCTTCTCGAGCCACTCCTCGGCGATGTTGACCTCGCACTCGGCGGAGCATGCCTCGATGTCCTCGAGCCGGTGCGAGGCCGGGTCGATCAACCCGCTGTTGGCCAGCGCCTTGAGTAGGGTTTGCCCCGTCAACCCCTTCACCTCCCGCTTCGTCCCCTCCGGGTCAATCGCGGAGAGGTTGACGATCCGGTCGGAGACCTTGGCCGAGGAGGAGGAGGCGCGGAGGAGGAGGAGAGAGAAGGGGGAGACTCCGCGGTGGTGGATTTGGGCGGAGAGCCTCTGGAGGGTGGTCGATATCGCCATTTTTCGTTGCTTCTTGTTTTGGGGTCGGGGTCGTCGGAGAGAGGCTTTTTGTTTGGGGGGTTTGGTTCCGAGGAGGTTATTTTTTTTGGCAAATTAATTACTAGTCTTTGGTCTTAATCAAATTTTCTTATCGGGTCCCTTCTTTCTCATAAATAATTTAGTCGTCCATATATTTTGAAAAAATATTGGTCTCGGGTCCTTGGTTGACTTCAGAACTCATTTTTTTTACATGTGAAATGACTATTTTACCCTTTTACAAAAAGACAAAAATAATGATTCTTTTGTCTTTTTGTGAAGGATAAAAAAGTCATTTCACAAGTTAAAAAAATGAAAAAAGAGATTAATTTTGTCGGTGGGGACCCCAGACAAACATTTTCTCATAAAACAGGGATGAATTATTCATTTATGAGAAATAAGAGACCCGATACAAGAATTATGTTGAGTCCAAGGACTAGAGGGTAATTTGTCTTTTTTTTACTTCCACTCCGTGTTTTGACAAAAATTACGAATTCGTACCTGAGAATATTATTCATATTTATTTGTATGAGTTTATATTTAAATGAATAAGTTTGAATGTGCATCAAATTTTTGACGAATTTATTCAGAACTGATTTTATTCATGATAACAACTGGTGTTTTTAATATTCCCGGATAATTATTTTTGTTTCTTATGATTTCCCTGGAATTGTGTTCAATTCAGTCTTCTTATTCAGAAAATACAATCGCTATTTTGTAACTAATTACTATTCTTGAGTTGATGCCTATTAACCTGCACTTTTTCAACTACTTACACTATCTTAAAATTCTATGAATTCAGAATTGAATTCAATTGACTATTCACAAATTCATCGATGTCGACATCGATTCCATGACATGCCAAGTGTAGGAAGGAAATTTGATTATTGAAAAGCGAAGTGTTGATGAGAAAACACCTGACAAGGCAAGCAAAGGATCTATTATTCCATTAGTTACATCCCAAAGCAAGGAAGGAACACTTTGGAATTTCTACCAATGATTTATTTCTCCAACTATTAAGTGGCTTTTAAAGAAACTCCTGAATTCGGGTCCACAAATAGAATAAACAACAAATTTTAATACTCATTCCACGGGAATCATCTAAGGGAGAAATCAGCTAGGAAGTGAATGGATTATAAAAAATCATGTTACGGCCAGCAAGAAACTGATGTAGAAATCAAAAGAGATGATCCAACTTCAATCACCAGCTACTCCAGCAGTAAATATGTTATTAAGGGCAATGTTGTTGTGGTCCAAGCTCCAGGGAAATCAGGTCCAGGAAAGTCAGCATTTGTACAGGTTTATAGCAGCACCTCGTTGGATCCAAGTACGTTCACTTCCGAGTATAATCTCGTGAGCAAAAGGTTTATCGAGATTACCACATCGCTAGTTGCGTGTGTGGTAGACTTGTCCGACCAATTGTTCCTACGAGACTCGTGGTACATTGTTGTTGTTTGAGTGATCCCTATGATCATAAGCGCGAAAATACCTTGTTGAATTTGGAAGAAAACGTTGCTTTGTTTCTAACTTGTATCACACACACGCAGGAACAGGCAAAGGTAAACTAAGCAGTCAAGCTTACCTGCACCGAGGGAAGAGCAAGAAGATGCATAATGGCGCAAAGGTGACGACGAACAAGATAAAGATCTTCGTAGTTTGGGACTTTGGAATTCCAGGAGCTTTTCTGATGAAAAGCGATCATAAGCATGAATTTTTTCTGGAATCTGCGTCATTTGTGGTTCCAGACGGACGAACATTCCATTTTGACTGCAGGTCGTGGGTTTATCCGTTCCAGATGACCAAACAAGAGCGGGTTTTCTTCTCAAACGCTGTAAGTTCTAACCTGTATTTAGTTGATGATCAATACATTTCCATGCAATGAGAAACAGAGACAAGATCTCAATCTTTTGACAGAGTTATCTTCCAAATCAAACACCAATTACCTTGGCAGAGCTGAGGAAGGCCGAAATGTCGAGTTTGAGGGAAAGCGGAAGCGGAGAGAGGAAGGAATGGGATCGAATATATGATTATGACTACTATAATGATCTTGGTGATCCAAGTAAGGGTCTTGAAGGAATCAGACCAGTCCTAGGAGGTTCAACAGAACATCCTTATCCCCGTAGAGGAGGAACAGGTCATCGTACGTTTACCCTGAAAGCATGGTTATCCACCAGTCTCCTTGTTTCTTCATGTATTATTTCTTTTATCAGGAACTTCGACCAGAAGCTTGTCGGGAATGATTAACCTCGATGCATATGTTCCACCAGATGAGCGACTGAGCCAGTTCAGGCTATCAGAGATCATAGCCAGCTCAATCCAGGCTTCGTTAAGATTTCTAATCCCTGCAACAAAACATTTGCTTGAAGATAGTTCCTGTAACTTGGAATCATTTGAAGATATGACTGATCTGTTCACTAGCAGGAGAAACCAAGTAATCGAGGAAAACCTCGAAAAGATATTGAAGAAGTTGGTACCAGATCATATCCTAAAAAAGTTAATTCATGCAAGCAAAGAGACACATATCAAACCCCCTCTGCCTCAAATCATAGCAGGTAACACTATTAAACCAACTCTTCAAGCACTCCAACATGAACCAGATGTATCCAATAATGTTCTGATAATTTAACCGGCAACTTTTGCCGACTGTTTCTCAGAGAATGAGTTAGCCTGGCGCAGCGATGAGGAGTTTGGACGTCAAATGCTAGCCGGCGCCAATCCAACACGAATAAGCAGTCTCCAGGTTTCAATGTCTTTCATTGACCTACTCCTAGAACCTGCAAACACACAGCTGACTATTAATCAAAATTTTACAGATGTTCCCACCGCAAGGCAAGAACGGAGCAAGTACCATGAAGGCATCGGATATAGAAACGAACCTTGACGGTCTGACTCTTGTCCAGGTAAATGAATTGCGTTCGAAGAAATGCCGACCTGCAAATTAGTTTCGCATACTGATCTTAAGCAACTTTGTAATGCCAAGGCAGGCGATGAACGAATGGAGGATGTTCATTTTGGATCACCATGACTATCTCATGCCATTTTTAAACAGAATAAACACAAATGACGTTTGTGCTTATGCCTCAAGAACACTTCTTTTCCTAAGAAGTGACAACACTCTAAAGCCAGTAGCAATAGAACTGAGCTTGCCTGGATCATCCAAGGACAAAGAGATTAGCCGGGTGTTCCGTCCGGCAAGTCAAGGCACCGAAGCAGCAATATGGCAAATGGCAAAAGCACATGTTGCGGCCAATGATTCGGCGTATCATCAGCTGGTCAGCCACTGGTGAGATAGAGATAATTCTACAGACTATATATGTCGATTGATATCTCTCTACATCAAATGGTTATGTTTGGTTAAGTTAGGACATCGTTATCTCATCTGGGATGCAATGTCAGGTTGCACACACACGCGGTGATCGAACCCATCGTTATAGCAACCAGAAGGCAGTTAAGTATAATGCATCCCGTCTACCGGTTGCTTGACCCTCATTTCAAAGGTACCATGCATATAAATGCCCTAGCTCGACGGATCCTCTTAAACGCCGGAGGCATTTTCGAGAAGACATTGTATTCCAGGGAAGTATCAATGGAGTTGTCTTCAGAACTATATAAAGAGTGGAGGTTTGATGAACAAGCTCTTCCCATTGATCTCATTAAAAGGTACCTCAGCCTACAAGGTCAACTCGGTTTCTCTTAAATCTGATCTAAACATGTTCTTGTATGATTTTTAATGATTTCAGAGGATTGGCCATAGAAGACCCAGAGAGCCCGACAGGAGTTCAGTTAGTCTTCCAGGACTATCCGTACGGTGCAGATGGACTTGATATATGGCAAGCCATTAAGACATGGGTGTTCGACTTCTGCAGGGTGTTCTACACGGACAACGACTCCGTCAAGTCCGATAAAGAGATTCAGGCATGGTGGTCAGAAATTCGAAACGTGGGCCACGGTGACAAGTGTAATTCGACAGGGTGGTGGAGAATGACGACACTCTGCCACCTTATAGATGCCCTCACGACGATCATATGGATCACTTCAGCTCATCATGCTGCAATCAATTTTGGTCAATACGCATACTATGGATGCCCTCTCAATCGTCCAACGCTATGCCGGAAATTCGTTCCGGAGGAGGGAACGCGCGAATATGCCGAGTTCCTAACAGATCCGGACAAATATTTTCTCAACATGTTGCCTGAAAGATTCGAGATGACTCTGGGGATTGCTCTAGCAGACGTTCTCTCGGAGCACGCTACAGACGAAGTGTACTTGGGTCAGAGGACATCAGATTGGACTGACAACAAAGAAGTTGAAGAAAAGTTCAAAAGATTCCAACAAAAGCTGCTTGAAATAGAGAAGAAAATATTTGCTAGGAATGCAGATCCAGAGTTGAAGAACAGAAGGGGTCCTGCCAACATCCCATATGAGCTTCTCCTCCCATCTAGAAATGTTGCCAGGTCAAATATGTGCTTGGTGGGAAAAGGAATCCCTAATAGCATATCAATTTAAGTGTAAATGGCCTTCCTAGAGTCTGAAAATAAACAGAGAATATATACCACTATAACACATGTCAAATTGTTTCGAACTCTTTCGAATATCAGTTTGTAACATTCACCCTTTCCCTACCAATAAATCAACTTGCATTACCTTTCAGGGAAAATCCATTTAGGATGTAGTACACTTGCAACATGATTACTAAATATATAGAAGGAACATTTAATATTTCCAGTGGCATGGACATTGTTGCCTTCGACGCAAGCTACGGTATCTCGGGGACTCAATCATTGGAGAAACGAAAACTACATCAACCTAAGTTACCAGAAAGGAAGGAGATCAACAAAAAATTACATCAAAAATTAGAGGGAGGGAGAGAGAGAGAGAGAGAGAGAGAGAGGGAGAGAGATTAGCTACATCAAAAATTACATTCAAGTCGGAACTAAGCAGATTTCTCTTAGCACCGAGATTCTTGGATGCGATTTCAATAGGATCCCTGACTACAATAATTCAAGGCACAAAGAAGCGGATCTTCTACAATAGTCAATAGACCACTAGAATACACCGCCTGCGAAATATACACTGGATTTGCAACTTACATGCAAACGTCCAGACAAAATGCTAGCACCTTCCTTATGATCAGACTACAACACAAACAACTAAAACTAAAAAAAGCAAAAGGGGAAATAAAGCCAAAGACAAAGGCAGTGCTGAGTGGCCTTACTTCACTAAGCAGCCTTCACCTTATCATCACCAACACCTGAAAGTATCGGCAAGCTACTTAAAAACTCATCAAGACCCTCGAAGAACCCGATCCCTTCAATGACTTCCTCGCTTCCACCACCTCCAACCACTGTTGTGTTTCCTTCACTAACACCCGGAACTGCCTCCTCCACCTCATTACTGAACATCACATTCAAATCCAACCTGCCCAAATCTTTTGCCCCTTTCATATTCACGCTAGTACTCCCTTCCCCTTTCTTCCCCGCCACTTCCGACACAACCTCAGCCGCCTCTTGACCATTAGCCGTAGCGTCCGCATCGCCCACTTGCATACCTTTATCACTCTGCCTCCCTCTCCCTCTCCCTCTTCCTCTCCCTCGTCCTCTCCCACTATCACTCCCACTCACACTCCCTCTCCCACTCCCTCGCCCTCTCCCTCTCCCTCTTCCTCTCCCTCGTCCTCGTCCTCGTCCTCGTCCTCTCCCTCTCCCTCTCCCTCTACCTCCCCTCGATTTCTTGCTCGTGCGCCTCCAGTCACCATCAGAATCGTCATCATCACCACTCGTCCCAGATAGATCCATAAACAAATCATCCCTGTAAAGTCTCTTAGGCGTATACCTAGCTGCCTTACCACCAGCTTGCATAGGGGAACCAAACATAGCCGAAAAGGGCGTCCAACCACCACTGGCCTTACCACCACTAACCTTCCCAGCCAACGGGAAGAACCCCCAACAGCAATAGTAGGAATCTTTTCCGGCCGTTGGTGGAGCTGGAACCCCAACACTCTGGAAAGTCTTCTTACAGTTCTGACACCTAATTGCACAATCCTCGTACTCCTTCGCATACTGGTACATATTTAAGCAATAAGGACATGCAGTCCAGAAACTGGGCACATTTGGCTCCTCCAACTCCTCCACTCGAGTCTGCATATCCCCTCCTTCCACGGGATGAGATGGTTGGGCTGCAGCAGCAGGCGGCCACGGAGTAGGCTCTGCCAGCTTTGGCAGATTGGCAGTAGTAGTAGCACTGCGATTTCCAGCACTACTAGTAATAACAGGAGCAGTAGTAAAATGATGTTGTTGACCCGCCGGCCGAGTTGGCTCTGGGGCAGGCTTCGGAGGGGGAGTCTTCCACTGGGTCACCGGCCGAATCGGCCGACTAGACTCTCCCTCCATTGGACCACCTCCTGGCACAGGACCCGCCATATTTACCACACCACCCCTAGGGCTCTTCACAGCGGAAGACTGCACGATGCCGTCGCCCCACGGCTGAAACCCTAGCACCTCGCCGCCTGGCTGCCCAAGAACCTCAAACTGCTGAACCTGGCGGTTAGGATTCAGCTGACCAAGCTGCCCGAGCTGGAAGAACTGACTCATCTGGAGCTCGTGGTCGTAGAGTACCTTCTTGCTCGGATCCGCTAAGACGGACCACGCCTCGGAGACTAGCCGGAACGCCTGGTCAGCAAACGGGAGGCGGTTGCGATTATGATTAAGGATGAGGGCG
The DNA here is from genome assembly GCA_012979155.1 of Hypericum perforatum. Taxonomy (NCBI): domain Eukaryota; kingdom Viridiplantae; phylum Streptophyta; class Magnoliopsida; order Malpighiales; family Hypericaceae; genus Hypericum; species Hypericum perforatum. The sequence continues at coordinate 42,083 of SOPF01028738.1, forward strand.
AGCTTCCGGTACTGGCCGGCGACGAGGTCGAGTGACTGAGTGAGTCGCCCCAGCTGGAGGATAGTGTAGTAATCGTAACTGTTGCCGTTGACTCTGATGTCACTCGCGGCTATGGTGTCGGAGACGACGATAATCTGGTCAGCGAACTCCTGGAGGCGGGGGTCGGAGTCACGCGCCCTGATTGCGAAGCTCTTGGCACCCGTTAAGTCACGCGCCGCTAGAAGCTTCTCCGATATGGTCAGCCACCTCTCGGCTTCCACCCTGAACCCTCCGCCGTCCATTTCGAAGTGTATTTTTTTTCTAGGGTTTCTCTTCTGATTTTGGTGGGTTGGGAATTTGGGGATTTTGACCCAAGGAGTGGTGGGAGGGAGGAAGTGGGGAGTCCACCGTCGAAGTGGAAATGACGAAATGGGGCTTTAGATGGTGCAGAGAATGGGGAAAGGGGTTTGTCTTTGTTGGGAAAGCCGAGGGGTTTTTATGTCATTTCGACAAGGGTCACGAGTCGGTGGTGGAGCTGGGCAAATAATTGGACAGGGATTTTGGGGAATTGGGACTGTGCTGGGGGAGAACCCATTAATGGCATTCGAATTTCGGCAAATTTATTTGTTTGGTAAGAAGACCAGGAAGTAGAAAGAGGAGAGAGAAGGCAAGGAAACGTATTAAGACCATCCGCATCCATGTTCCTGCTACAGTCCAGTCTGTGCCTTGGGCGTCACGTTAGCGTGACCCTGCTCTCAGTTTTTTAGTCCACATTCTTGTTCTGCTACAGTGTTCGTGCTCCCAGCCACATCAACTTTTTTTCAGCTCAGTTTTTTTTAAAATGCAGCTAACTGTATCAGACTCGATATCATTTTTTTGCGTAATTTTGAATGCGCTAAATTAAAATTAGAAGCACACAATTTTTCGAAATGAAAATTTTATTAAAAATTGCAAATTACAAAAGAAACTACGAAATTCAAGAAATTACATAGATATTAAAATTACATAACTAATTACCACCTCCAAATTTAGTCCAAACGTGCTCAATTAGGTCTTTACGGAGAGCGACATGAGCTTCTCTATTCCAAATCTGAGAATCAGCGATCATGAAACTTGATAGAGATCTTATGCGTTGAGTAGAGTATTCGTGATTTGTAGATGTGCTACTCCCTGCTGAATCGTCGATGAAATCTGGTGGACAGTAAAGTCCATATCCATCACGTTCATCTTCCACTATCATATTATGCAGTATGATACAAGCAATCATAACTTTTCTAATGAATTCTTGATTCCAAATAAGACATGAATTTTTTATGAATGCAAAACGAGCTTGAAGAACTCCAAATGCCCTCTCCACATCCTTTCTATGTGTTTCTTGATGTTCAGCGAACATCTTCAACTTCCGGGTGGACGGAGATGTTACTCACTTCACAAAGGTAGCCCATTGTGGATATATCTCATCAGTGAGATAGTATGACAACTCTCTATGGGTTCCGTTGATGGTGTAGCTCACTTTAGGTGCACGACCTTCTAAAACATCAAAAAAAATAGGAGACCGTTGTAACGTATTGATATCATTACAGGTACCTGGTGTGCCAAAGAAGACGTGCCATATCCATAGGTCATATGAAGCAACTGCTTCCAGTATGATTGTTGGTTTGCCACTTCTCCCACCATATTGTCTAGCCCAGGCAGTTGGATAATTCTTTCATTCCCAATGCATGCAATCGATACTACCTATCATGCCTGGGAAACCACGTTGCTCTGCCACATGGAGTAGACGAGCGAGGTCTTGTTTATTGGGCTTCCTCAGATACTCTGCGCTAAAACAAGTTGTGACGCCATCTACAAATTTCACCAAAGTTTTCCGTATTGTAGATTCGGCAATTCTAAGATATTCATCTTAGACGTTAGCTGCTAAACCATACGCAAGAACTCTCATCACTGCAGTACATTTTTTCAAAGCCGAAAGCCCAAGTCTCCCTACAGCATCATATGATTGTTGAAAGTAAGGATCAACAGCACTCACCGCTTCAACTATTCGAAAGAACAAAGGTCTGTGCATACGAAACCGGCATCGAAATATATCAGCTCTGTATGTTGGCGATTCAAAAAAATAATCTTGCACCAAGCGCTCTCCACCAGCTTGTCGACCTCGGTTGATATAGCGTATTGGTGCACGAGGAACTGCCTCAGCTCTACGCCTTGAATAGCGGCCTCTTCAGCACGAATGTTGGCTTCCATTGCGGCTTGCCATTGCTGCACCCAATTGATTACTAACCTATTTTCTTCCTCTCCTGAACTATAGCCCAAATCCGAACTAGAATCTGAACTATCGGAACTCGGAATAATCGGATCCATACTTATTTTTTTTCTAAAAAGATGAGAGGATTTGGTGTAAAAATTTATGAATAAAGTGTATCAATTTATAGATTTTTTAACTGATTTTGGACCACACATTTTTTTAAAAAATTTGGACCACGCATATTTTTTTTATCTGAAAAGTTTCGTTATTTGGATTCAAAAAATTGTATAAAACTACCAAAAAATGTAAAAAAAAATTTAAGAAAAAACAAAAACATTGAAAAATTAGAAAAAAATTTAGAATTTTTTTTAAATTTTTTTTAAATTTTTATAATATTTTAAAAAAAATTAAAAATAAAAACCCGAGTGGGTGACGTGGCCCAATCAGAGCGGGTCACGTCACCCACTCGGGTGCGCGCCCTTCGAGGCACGCGGGTCGTCTAATGACAACTCGCCATGTGGCACCCCGGGGCCGCACGCCCCCAGAGATACGAATGGTCTAATAACTGAGACTTCTTTTGAGTGACATTAATTCATATCATTACTTCCATGCAAAAACAATGATAAATGTCTTTAATTCACTGCTGAATAATCTATCCAAGCATTTATAAAATAAAAATAATATATATCCAAGCCACTTAAGGAGAAGTAAAGGATCCAAACACAAATTCTTTCACTTCTTTAGGGTAAAAGATAATTTATGTCCACTCAACTCAACATTAACAAATTTCATCCAATGGTCATTATCTTTTATTTCTCAATTTACACTCGCAAATATATGTATAAATATATATTTCATCTATGGTGGCAATTTTAACAATTTTTTGGCCAAATTGTTGATGTCAATATGATGTGATACCCGAAAAATATAACGTCAAATTTTAATTTCTTAACGAAAACTTAAAAAAATTATAAAATGCAGAATAAAAATAGGAATTTACTCAAATTCCGGTTTTATAATTGCGGGTACAGAAATACAAAATTATCTTTACTAGTCTTCCCACTCCACCAAACCAACTGTAGCCTTTTGAAAAACTGGGTAACCTATTTGCCCACTCGTGACAGGAGGGGAAAGTCCATACTGAAAAAGCCCAAAGCATTACTCAGATTTGGGCTTTCAAAATACGGGCCCAGTGAAGGGCCTGCCATAATCTTTACTTAAAATTTAAAAAAGACAACTAATCTGACTTAAAAAGACCAATACTTGTGACCCCGTTTACCTTACAAACCCGAGTCTTACACCCTAAACTTTTCTCATGTAAAATTACACGTCAGCATTGAACACTTAGCTTCTGCCTATATCATGTGTCATCCGAGCAAGTGCCATTTGCGTCTTACCTTGCTCCCTAATATTTTCCAGTTAAAAGCCAAAACTTCCAAGGTTCTGCATCAGAGACCAACCAGAGCACCAGTAATTCCTTGAGTAAAATAGAAACAGAAGGGACATGATCAGCAAGATCGGCAAAAACGTCCCGCCATGGTTCGGTGGATCTTTGGAGCAGACTGAAGTTAGGGTTGAGTGTCGAAAACCTATGAGATGATCCATCATCATCTTAGAGATCATCGAAGTCAATAAACCATTCGCCGTGATGATGGCTATTTCCCGACATCAAGGTAGAATCATATTCCGCGGAAGAGCTGGCGTCCAACGCTTTGTCTAACGCCTCTCCAAGACTCGCTTCCCATAAACCTAATCTGCAGACTCTATTGTACGTCTCATAACCTGCTGCTCTTAGACCTTCCGACACCATCTCGGCTAAAACTCCAGTATTGTCTCCGACCTTATTCATGAGTTCCAAAAATGCATCAGACAAACCAGGTTGCCAAAAGACAACAATGGCACAGCTCTTCTCCACCAGCCTAACATCAAATTCTGCAGCGAAGAGTTCATGAGACTCTTGGAGCAAGCTCTTCAACATTCCAGCTGTG
>SOPF01028739.1:0-71819 GCA_012979155.1 Hypericum perforatum
TTAGAGTTTGCTCATACTTCACTAGATGCTCCTTTTCAACTCATTGATATTGGTGAAGACGAATGATGATTAAGTTCTACACCATGTATTAAATATCAAGCATTACAATATTTATTAATTAGATGTACAATTTTTTTCACAAACATAATATTTTTTTTATATTAGTTCTTCATCTCGCTATGAATTTACTATAAAGTTTAAAAATTATATTTTCAAGGATGTGATGAAATTGTAATTTATAAATCATATTTCTGTGAAGATCTAATTTTATATGCACACTTCTTTTTTATTTTGGATCGAATCATGATCTTTTTTTTGTTTGGTTGTAGTTTGGATTCATAGCTTATTTGGATTGGTTCAGACGTAATTTCTCTCTTTTTTTCTTGGTTGTTATAGGTTAGAACGGATTAAGTTGTTTTAATTTGTGCAATCATTCACCCCTAGACATAACGGAGAGTGATGAGTGAATGACTAGAGTTTAATATCTATTGAGCTGTTGTCCAATATTTTTTGAAAAAATTATAATTTTAAGCGTAATTTGATATATTGAATTATTAGCTTTATCAACTTTGATCTTACAAAATTTATCGTATCTTTCATAATGTATAGTATATTTCAAAATTTAATTTAAAAATCAGTACTTTTAATATTATCATTTGAAATAAAACATTGTAATTTTTTTGTACCTCGTACAAATTTTAAATGGCATTAGTAAATTTTTTTTATTGTTTGTTTTCTTAAAAAGCCTCTTCATAAGAGAAAACTATTTTTTTCATCTATTTTGTCTTCAAAAGGGCTAATAACAACCGGAAATTTGTTGTTTATTTTTTATGCAAAAAATATATTCAAACATCAAAATAAACTTAACAATGGATTTAGGGTTTTGCATTTTATATATATGATTATATAGTTTAAAAATGATCATTTGAGTCATGTATTATGCACCCTTGTGTCATTTTTAGACTCGGATGGCTCTCCAAGCCAAATTGACTCCAAACCAACCAAAAAACACAAGGCAAGTCACGTCATATTTTTTTTAACTTGTTGACAATATGAGTCTGCAAGAGTAAAAATATCTATTTCAAGTTCTAATTTGTTAATCTATTTTAAAGCAAACCCTACTCTCTCTCCTCATCCTCTTCTTTCTTTGCTAAACATAAATCATATAAAAACCAATACAAATCCAATCAATACAGACAAAGATAGAAGAGAAGGAGAAGAGTTTCAAAATCCCATATTTCTTGTTGCACTTAAAGTCCAAGCTCTACTATCGACCCTCCCTTTATTTTTTCTTCTTCCTCCTCTCCTCCGTTTTGTCAATGAGCCTAGCCCTCAATAGCACTTTTTAAAAAAACTTCTTGGAATGTTGTTAAAGCCCTTAGGGTACTCTAATGTCAAAAGAAGCTGACATGTGACATATGGTTATATATGGCTTTATGACTTGTATTCATTAATAAATATTTTACTTTCTCCTCATGGACGTAAGTATTAGGCAGAATTACGTTATATTTTGTATTTGTGTTTATTGTATAATCTTGTTCCCAAGTTAGTAAATCCCTAATAACTGATATCAGAGCTCAAATGTTAAAGGACAATAGATTAATGCACGAAGTTTGCTCTTGTGAACTTTGATTGTTTGTCAAATTTTGGATTATAACAAAGACATGCCAAGGGTCTCCTCATACAATAAGGAATGGTCACCGAGCTATCAAAAAAGAAACCTAAGAAGATGGAGGACTAAAAGTTAAAGAAGTGGAGGACAAGGTAGTGGTAAAAATTTGATTATGTTTAACAGATGATATGATGTATTACATAATAGATGAGGAGTCACAAGCTAAGGTATGGAAGAAATTAAAGGTAAGGTATATGTCTAAGTCGTTGGAGGACAAGTTTTATCTAAAGCAATAGTTGTACGCGCTCAAGATAAAGGAGGACTTCATTGAATCCAACACATTAATAGTTTTAGTCAACTTGCGAGTGACTTGAGAAAAGTTGATGTGAAGTTTAAAGAAGAAGATAAGACATTGTTACTCTAGAATTTCTTATCAAATTTTTATGAGAATTAAATTACAACTCTAACTCAGAAGAAAGACTCCCTAATATTAGAAGATATTATAAATGCTCTCCTAAGATTTTAATAAAGAAGGAAAACTAGAGATGAATGAATATAAATACTGGTTATGAGAAGTGAACATAGTAATCAAAGAGCAAAAGATGGAAGCAAATTAAAGTTGAGATCAAGGAGATTTAAAAGAAATTTCTATTACAGAGAAAAAGAATACATAAAGAAAGATTGTCCAAGAAGAACTTAGGACTATGAGGAAGGATTGACATCCATAAATATAGTCTTATATTTGGATAGGACGGATGGTGATTGTCTTTCTATTTTGTCAGGTTCAAAGTATCTAGATTCTTGAATTTTGGATAACATTTATTCCTTTCAATATAATGTCCAAGTGAGGGTAGTTTGACACCTACAAATTTGTCGATTCAAGTATGGTAATTATGGGTGATGGTTCTAGTTATAAGACTATGGATATAGGTTATATTTCAATCAATATATGGGATAGTGTCCCGATAAAGTTGTGTTAGATTAGGCATGTTCCAATATTAGAGAAAAAATTGATCTCATTAGGAGCCTTAGATTATAGTGAGTATGACTATTATGTTATTGGCAATCTAATCTAGGCGGAGAACTATATTATCATAGTGATGAAGAATGAAATAGATATTAGAAATACCAACATTAGTGGGAGTACTATTGTAGATGAAGTCACATCAAGGTAGAGTTTGTTGAAGTTTGGGTAGAACTTCATTAGTTATCGCACGACATATGTTTTCACCAAGGTGGAGATTATTGAGATATGTCAAGAAAAAAAATTGTGGAAATTGGCTAGAACTAGCAATTGCTAGAGAGGTGTCTCTAAGAGTTGATTTTCTGAAGGTTTAGTAATCGCTAGGTATGCTACAACAGTTTTTCCTATTTTTCTCAAATTCTTATTTTGGACTCATATGATGATCTTGATAGGCTTCTTATATCTTAATATATTGTATATATTATATAAATATATGTGACCTAGGGTTAAGTATGGCTTTGTGACTCGTGTTCATCAATAAAAGTTTTCATTTGTCTTCATGAACGTAGATTTTAGACCGAACTATATTATATCTTATGTTCGTATTTTTTGCACGATCTTACCCTCGAGTTGGTGAATTCCTATTTGTGGGTAGACGAGAATGTAGTCTTTTCTTATCCTACATTCTCGAACATGAATCCACAAAAGAAGGAACCAAAATGACAACTTTTTATCAATTTACAACCCAGAAATTCAATTGTTCACACTTCTAACACTAGAAAACTAGAACCCACAAAAAACGAAAAAGCTATTGGTGGGAGAAGTTAGTAAAAACCGAACTTGTGGGTCAATAGGAGAACTATCTGTAGCGTAAGGATGTCACCTCAATCAAAATTGGCATGAGAGCAGCTCTCCACACCACCACCATCGACACAACTAGGAGGAGGCCTAATAATATAAATCTTTGAATGAGCGTTTGATATATGGTAAAGAATAGAGTCATTGTACAGTGACAATGGTAGAAAATAGAGAAGAGGTTAGAGCATGTTGAAAGGTTGGTGCTTTAAAAGGAAGACGAGAAAGAGGGAGGGAAGAGGATGGTTTGTTTTGAAAATATAAACAAGTAAAGGGCTGACATATATAGTTTAACTAACACAATCACGCATTACCAAGCGATAACAATTTATGACGTGGCAGCCAACTCAACATCAAGATGACATCATATTTTTATTCGGAGCTAAATTTAGTTTGAAAAATTATTCGATCCTACAAGTGTCAAAAAGTGCATACCACTAAATTAAATGATCATTTTTAAACCATAATATTATATCTAAAAAAAGTGAAACTACAATTATTAAAAATATACTTTTCCATTTGTTTTATTATCAACATTGTTGGTGCATAGTTATATAATTAAGATTTCTCATTACAATGAATCAAATATGCAAAGATTGTAGTTCATTTCTTGTGTAACTCTCTCAATGTTTGATTCATGAATGTAATTTTATTAATACAGCCTCTACTTATTAAATGAAAATTTTAAATCTAAGTTTTATAGCAGATTTCATATTTATTAAAAAAACGATGTTTGAAATTTTATGGGGTGGAGGATAGATTTTTGAAGATTTATCATCCATACTATAATTGTATAATAGGCGAACAAACAAATTATTTTCGGCAGAATATGGAGAAACTCACATTATAATTGATGTTCATATGTGTACAATCTTGACACGAATAAGAAAATGTTATATGAATATTTCATGATACTTTTGTGAGTGACACACCAATAATCTTTAGTTCTTTCGTGTATAAAATAAGAATTATTTATAAAGGTTAAGAACTGTCGTTGGAATTTTTTTATCGCCAAAAATCGTCTTGGGAGGATTTAGATTGGTGGATTTCACAACGATCACGTCCGGACGAGTATGAACGAAAAGACATGAGCCGTTGCAGGCGCGGCCGACAGCCGCCGGTCCGAGGTCATCCACGATTACTGCCTAATGATAACGGCTCTTCAACGAATTTTTAATCAAACTCTTAACTTTATTTAGACAATGATGCGAATGTCGGCCAATCAAAATTCATTATTATGATTCCAAATCTAATGAAACAAATTTGAGGTAATAATTATGTCGGTAACCCTCCAAAATGAGGGTCGGGTATGAAATTCGGCAAAAAAAAATTCACTCCGAGATATGTTGAACGCGGCCAAATCCTGTTCTATAATATGAGCGACCAAACTTTATTCGAAAATATTCAATTTTAAATATTAAGAATCGAAATAATTCTATACTTTTGAACATTGATTGTTCTTCAATAGCTTTGTTCGATTCGTTACTATTGATTTACTTAGTTTTCAATTTGAGCAACATCGTGCACATGGGCATCACGCCCCTTGGGTTTCTCTTTTTGAAGCAGTCTCCCATGACCAGTGGGGGCTATTTTGAGATTGCGATATAACAAAAGTGAGTGGCAACCACCCTCATTTATTATCGTATAATATATGTAAGAGTTGTTTTAGTTTAATTACAAATATTAAGCACTTGCAACAATTAATGGCGTTGTGATTATGAGAAAAGAAACCAAAGGCAAATATTCCTTAACCATATAAGAAATCTTCGAAATAACTATATTTGGGTCGTTCTAATGGGCCATATTTGCCCCATTTAAGATTTCATCCAAAGATTGGTGGACAAGAAAACAGCTGGCCATATATTTGTGGACACACACTACCAATATATAATGCAAGTCCTCTCATCTGATGGTTGGCTGGCTACCATTTAGTATTGTATTTTTTATAATCATATTGTATTTATTCAGGAAAAAAAATCAGGCACGTAAAGATATTTGTTATAAATAAAATAATTATACTTGTTATTTGTTACACATATTAGTGTTTGTAAATCGTAAGCACGTATCATTTAAAGAAACAAATTCGTGATAATGCAAGTATGGCACAATCGTTAATTTTTCGTTAATTAGCCTTTGTCGTTACGTTGCTCCTACTTCTTTTATATTTTAGATGTTTCGGTACACTCGGGTGGAAGGGTGTTCCATGATCTAAGATTTATTGTTTGACCGAAGTAGGTAGTTTATAGATCTAGATCAACCATGAAAATAGAGTTTTGGATCCGGATCTTCATCCATATGATCTTGGTCCGTGCCACAATCGTTTATTAACACGGGTCCATAAGAAGAGTATGAATTTGTGAACCCTGAATGTTAAAAAATTGGACTTATTAAATATAAAATTTGCATGGTCTAAGAACCGGTTTGTGTCTGGAGTAGATTCCGGCTGGGATTGAATTGAAAATGAGAAGGACTCTTTACAGCAAAGATGCCGACATTGTAATGACCACTTTGATGTAACGCAGATAATTCCTCCCACTTGGACAGCTCAGCAACGTGGACTCGGGGAGACACCCAGAATCCATTCACGGACATGACAGTATCTGATGTCCTTTTGAGCATTTTGTAAAAACAGTCTAATTAATCTAAATTCAAAATAAGTTATTAATTTGAATTCAAGATAGGTTATCGTTCTTTGCTTTTGTTGAATTTTAACGCAGCTTGAGATTTATGATTAAATTCGCACGGTCTCTAGTCACTAGTTGATCTAGGCGCTCGATAACACATGTACATGCACTTGATATTATTAAACTCAATTTCATTAAATAGATTACATGATGAATCAGTATTACCTAATGATCAAACCAATCTTATTATCTCTCCTAACCCAGAACACTTCTTGGAACCAAACCAACAAAATCATCACTATTGAAGATTTAACCATCCCCCCTGGCTGGCAAATCTTCCATGTACAAGTTCATCACATGAACACAACAAACATCAGTATATAATCATTGCCCTTTTTGCCTTAATACTCCTTGTATTGGCAATAAAACTAATTAATCAGAATACAAACTTTCCGCCAAATAATTCCTTCAGTTATTTAGCATTTCTTGGGGTTGAAGGAACCGGAGTAAGACACTTCGGAAGCGACTCGGGTGCTGCTTCCATTGTTCTTCCTGTATTGATGAGACCTTGTGGTGGTTGATGTGCTGTTGTTGCTGCTGCTGTTGTATCTTGAAGATTGCTTGTGCTTCCTTCTCGGCTGGGACGATCTTGGGATGAACACTCCTGTTCCCTTGCTCTCTCTTCTATAAGCGTGTTCCAACATGAATGGAGAAGGAGCAGAAACTGGGTACTGTACACTGGAAAATTCCTGTAAATTTTTCATATTTTAATTGGAAAAGATTAGCCAATGGACTGACAAATAATTAGTCTGAACATTAAAAACTGACCAATACAAATATGGGTCGACAGAGTTTGTCCAATTGACAAGAGACTCGGAAATATTAAGATTACCTGAAAGGAGACAGAAGGGTAATTTGCAACTGTGTCCTCATCATCATCCATGATTAAGAGGGAGATTTGCCTGCTCAAGTCTGCAAAGAACAAGTCATCTTCAAGCTCCATTGCAACTTCCATGTCAACTACTCCAAGTAGACTACTAGTAGATTCTCTAATATCAAGGAACTTGGGTCTCTCTTTTAGCCCTATTTTCTCCAATGAATTTGGGAAGTATAAATAGGAGAGGGAGGGGGAAATGAGCAAAGGGATGGGAAAGCATGTGGGGTGGTGGGGCCTGGAATGGAATGGGAGTTGGACAATCTGGCTAAGACCCCACAAGAATCATCTAACTGTGTTGTGATATTATCCACTTGGGATTAGATTCATAAGAATGAAACAGCCCACATTTGATAGATAGATATCTAATCCAAAAGTAGCATCAACCTCTCTACCACCACTATGGCTTGCTTGCAATTGGATGAGAGCTGTCCCTTACATGCCCCTTTTCTTATAGTCATAAAATTCATAGTCCACACGCGTAAATTTTTATGGTTCGAACTCGAAAATTCTTTTCAGTTGATGTACGAATTTAGTAATAAAAATATTTGAAGCCTATAACATGGGTTCTTATCCATTGAGATTTCCATCCCACATGGAGATCTAGTAAGTATTTGCATGGCGGTGGAGGCAAAACAGGCCTAGTCAAAGTAGAAGCCAGCCAGATGTTGTCCGGCTTTAATTGTTGCAGAACTGGGAGTGGGGCCGGTAGATATAGTTCATAATTGAGACTTCTTTTGGTCCAACTTCGCAGGAGTCTTCAAGGTCGTAGCTTATCTTGTTACCATTATATTGGTAAAATCATTTTTTTTAAGGAAAATGTGGTTTTAAAACTGGAGAACTCGCGATTTGGTTGCCACTCAAACCTTTCATAATTTCTCAAAAAGACAAGTCATAACAAAAAATCAATGCTGAATAAAATGACAACTAACAGTTCCAAAAGTACATCAATAATCAACAATGTGTTGATGAAAAATGTCGTACATAGAAAATTCGCAGAGCCAAAGTCGGATTAATTCAACCAAAAGTATGTGTTAGCCACTAGTCCAAATAAAATTGACACTAATATTCGGATAATTCTCAGATCAGTATCAAGTAAAAGGAGCCTAGCAAAAAAGCAGGAGAGATCGAACATTGTCTATGGAGCAAACACTATTAGAAGAATCCCGATAATAAAGAAAGCACAGGCGACAAATGTTGTAATGCATGTGCCATGGTACGGGTACCCCGTAAAAAAAGGTTACAACTTGCAAGTCAGGCTTTACCCAATTATTTGTTAAAAATTGAATAATTAAACACTTTTGATTACGCGTTAAGGCCAGTGGTGTTCATGTGCAACTGGGGGCGCAAAAGTGGTTAACTGCGGCGAGCAAAAGACGGTGACAATAATTTGGTCCACACGATTAGGGGGAAGGAGAGGGTCCCTCTGCCGTTTAAACCACAATGTGGGTGCCTGTTTATTTATGGCAATTCGCAAGAGGTCCTACATAGTTCTTGCTTAGCCATTCACATTGACTAGTTCCACCATTCGCATTTTAGCTGCGTGAAAATGCCAAGTGAAACCTTCTCTATATTTTTTTTGGTGAATACCCAGGTATTCGACCTAGTCTATTATGGACTTTCAACGGGGCCGACTATTCCTGTTCGAGGCGCGTCCCGGGGTTAAGGTTTTAAACCTCTCCCAACGTCGTTGCGGGAATCGAACCTTGGTTCGCCTTTCCAAGTGCAGCCCCTAGCATCACTGCACCAATTGCGCGTTGGTAAACCTTCTCTATATTTGAAAGGAGATCGTGTGTTTAAATTTCTTTTGACGTGTTACCATACATAAAAAGTAACTAATCTTTTCTGGCAAGTATTGGTGATTTTTTTTAACTATGATATATATAATGTAAGGGACTGGATACCCTGGGGACTTTCTGGTTAATTTAGACAAATCACTAATTTACTAATTAGGTTGATTCTCTCTCCATTAAATGTCTGTAACCAACTACCTAATTACTCACCTAATTTGACGGTTCTCTTTAATTATCTTCTTTCTCTCTCCATTAAATACATATTTTAACGCAAAATATCTGTCATTAGTCGTAATACAAAATAATTTTCACTGGTTTGGATAGTCGATTCACTGGTTTGAATTGCTGGTTTACTGGTTTAGATTATTAGTTCACTATTTTGAATTAATGGTTCATTGGTTTGAATTGTAGGTTCACTGGTTTGAATTACTGGTTTGATTTATTGGTTTACTGGTTCGAATTGCTGGTTCACTGGTTTAATTATCTTCTTTCTCTCTCACTGGTTTGGATTGCCAGTTCATTGGTTTGTTTTATTGGTTCACTGGTTTATTTTACTGGTTCACTGGTTCATTTTGCTGCTTCACTGGTTTGTTTTATTGGTTCAAAGTCCCAGGCGAGAGAAGAAAGTAGACGATTTTTTTTGGATACATGAGTTTAGGAGGAGAGAGAAAGAGAATTAATTGATAATTCGGCTAAAAAAAGGGAAGCATTAACTACTGGGTTTATTTTATTTTTTGGAAACTTGGGTTTAGGAGGAGAGAGAAGGGGAATTAAATGCTCATTCGCCTAAAAAGTAGGAATAATTAACTACTGAGAATCAATTAGTTTTGGCAAAAGTTCTAAATATCCCTAAACATTAATAGCCATTAGATGAGCATCTTTTAGAATATATTCTAATCTAATGGCTGAGATTGTTGTCCCTATTTAGGGACAAGTTTTATGTAGTCCCCAGGGTATCCAAATTCATAATGTAACGTTAATTTCTTGTAGTGAGTTAACCTCTTTCATTGTACGGACTAATAATTTAGATGGTGTGAGATCGACATCAAGCTACAACCTCCTAAGAAGAAATTATTCGTCTTATAGTTGTAATATTAGTCATCACAACGATAACTAGAGTGACCTTTTTAGGACACTAGGTTGTATGATGGTTGTTTTATGATGTAATTGTTTTATTTTTGTACATGATGTTTGTTTATGATGTAATTGTTTTATTTTTGTATTTATATAACAAGTAAGGCTCCTCCATTTCAGGAAATTAAGATAACAGGTACGGGTCTAAGAATAGTTTATCCATCTCATTGCTGATTGCTCTTCTTTTGCATATGGGCCACTATACAAGATCCTTTGAACAATATGCAATAGCTTTGCTAGCAAGGCATTGAAAACAAATAGCCAACTTCTGCCTCGGATAAGACATTCGTAGAGAGTGAGTGCATAGACGGGAAGTCCTGCAGGATGAAGGTTTCTCAGTTGCGAACTATGCGCCGCCAGCCGTGTCCATGTCCATAACTCCATTGACTCCCTTGAAAACAACTCTCAGTTTCATCATCGAAGATACCTTCTGGTTGTTCTTCCTTGACATGCCGGACACATGGACCACATCGTTGGACACTTTGCCCATGAGTTCAAACAGTGATATGTTCAGGTTTGGCCTGGTGGCTTCTTCCAAAACTGGGGGTGCTTGCATGTATAAGCTCTTCCCTCGGTGGGTGACACTTGCTTTTGATAACAGTAACTGGGGATGATCTTCGAGCATGACAATGAACTGTTGAAAATAAAGGATTGTGAGTGACAATCGTCAATGACGTATACAACGGATATAAAGAGGCAAAAGAAACTAACAAATCCAGAATGATGTTGTCAAGTAACGAGATACAAAATTCAAATTGTAGTGTTTTCCATAGACATGAACGAGTACAACACATTAAACTCAGAGATCGAACAAGCCTTCATATATCCCACAAATCAGCAAGACTACAGAAAGTTCCATGGTGGTCATCAAAGAGAAGCAAGTGAGGAAGATGATGGCACAACAGCACGCCTAATTGTCAACATTTACGATCAAACAGTAAGGCAACAAAAATCAGGGAACAACCTTTTGTAAAGTGGTTGAAGTGTCCAACTCAACTAGAACACCGGGACCACAAACCAGACAATCCTTGCTCTTTTCAAACTCTGTCACTTCAATGTGAAGACCTACCACACCATTGTACCTACAAGATATTCAGACCACTCCATAAAACTTCAACCTACTGCTTTTGTCCAGTAAATGAATTTGTATGTCAAACAACTGCCAACAACATCGATAAACACGAGAGTATAATTTTGAAACATAAATAAACCAAGAAAGGTTGCACAAGTTACACATCTTTCAGATTGCCATTCCTCAGTATCAATGAACTTCTCTGATTTTTGAAGCAAATATGCATGCATAACTAAAAAGAATAACAGACTTCCGAAGTGAAGAAACACAAAGAAGTTCAGAACCAAAGGGCGTTTAGCCTAGCGGTATAAGGAAACCATGATTTCAAAGAGGTCTAGGTTCAAATCCTAGTGTGGTGTAAAAATTTATTTAAAAAAGACACAAAGAAGTTCAGAGTGGAGAGTGCACTGACGTAAGATAATTGGATAGGCTCTTGCTGCACCCAGACAAAAACTTCAAAGTTTCTAGTGCACATGCAGCCGAAATTATAGCATTTGTGGAAGCAATGGCAGGTATGATGTTTTTCACTACACCCTGGATCAAAAAGAGGCATCAGACTGGTTGTTGCAAAAATATTGGAAAAAAATGGGATACAAACTACATAATTATCAGAAAAGGAGGTGAATTGTATCGGTTGGTAGGACTCAGTTTCGACAATGGTATGTACCTGAGTAAGAGAATATGTGACACCTAGAATACCAAAAAGCTCCGCCCTCTTAACAGCCTGCAGATGAAGCAACAGGGTGGATTCAAGAGTTAGCAATAGGCATAAACTAAAGAATCTAAGACTATAATAGAGAAGCAGCAACTCACCTCATCATAAACCCACTTCATGTGCTCCGGTTCATCTGCATCAAAAGCTTTTCCACTATGAACCTTCCAATATGATCAGTATCAGATGACAGAGACCAAATATGATCCATCTTGACAATGATGATGAGGTTGACAATGCATTACCTCGCCCCACTTGATAAGGTGAGCATATTCAATGCAATGGGCTGCAGTTCTAGGTGTTTCCGCGAGCGTACATAGAGGAAACTTCACTTGGGGAGGGAAAAGCCAAATCGTACAATCGAAACATGGTGTGACTCCTGGGATTATAACCCTGGCATGGCCCTTGAAACCTTCAGTACCACCATCGACCATACATTTCATCGTACCTTCTTTCGGCTTGTCATCGGAATCATATTCTAATTACCAGGAAAAAAGAAGATGAACAGATTAAAAGGTAGTCCCAGGATAATGGAATTTCAGGAAATATGAGCATGACTAGATCCACAACAAAAGGAATCAAAGTCAAAAACCGTAGAAGAAAAAGAAAAAATCATCTGAAATTTTCAAGAGCCGATGATCTTTCCCAGAGTAAGTAATGAACTCATGACAATAGTACTCACGACGACTAGCCAACAACTAAAAATGCATAATGCACATTTGGTTATAGGCAGAGAATAGCTCACCAAGAAAACTACAAGCGACGGAATTGATGTAGCTTCTGGCCTCAACAGAGTCAAGACCAAGCACGATAATAGCAAAGTCCTCATAAAACTCATTTGGTTTATCCTCTATCCGGCAAAAGTGGGGTGTGATTTCAACACCGCTAACTCTTTCCATGACGCGCTTAGCCGCTACCACGGCCTTTGGCTTACCAACATCTCCTATCCTGAAAATGAAACCTCTCTTTCTTCGGATACAAAAATAAGAAAGAGCAAATGACAGGACCAGCCACCCAATACAAGAAACCAATCCAACTTCTCGTTACTTATTGCAGACATTCGAGTTGCACATTTGGTCAAAAGCCACACAATAATTCGCCACTTAAGAGTTAAGACTCTAATTACTGAATAAAATACCATTAAGTCAAGACTAAAAGTAGAAATTAACCTGAAGAGGAACTGGCGGTTGAGATTGGAAACCTCGATTCGGTCCATATCGATAACCTCCAACTTCTTAAACCCGGAGAGGGCCAAGTCCTTGAGCAACTCGCAACCCAACCCACCTGCCCCAACCACCAGAATCCTCGCATACTCCTGGAGGTCATCCCTCAGCTGAGAAAACCAAAGACACCCCCAGACACGAAAAATCAAAACTTCGGCACGCGCCGGGGTGTTCGAGTCACGGGCACCAGGTGTTCGACGTAATGCGGTAGAGAAAGAAATTATAAAAACAAGGAAGGAAAAGAGAGAGTTGTTAGGTTACTTCGGTGCCCGGGTAAAAGTTGGGGGAGACGAGGTTGCCCGGTCGCAAGAGGAGCTTGTCTAGGTCTCTCGATCGGCTCTCTTGCGTCGAGCCGTCTTCTGCCATTTTCTTCTTCTTCTTCTCTAACCTCCCGGCTCTCTCCGCGTTTGTTAATAATTGTTATGTTCTTTCTACTTTGGCGCTCCTCGGCGAGTTCCACCAGCTTCAGTTTACGCGACGTCGTTTCGAGCGGCCCCTGTTAGGCCCAATTTAGTATTCTTTCTTAATCTGGACTATATCTAAATTAAAAAAGAATAAAATCAGTATATTCTATTTTTTTTTAGACGGTTGAATAAATATATTTGAAATTCATAAGAACTCAAATTTAAGATATTTTAATTATACTAATATATAATTTTTTATTTACGTCATGATTGGCATTCACGATTCATTCGAAATATGATTAAAAAAATAATAACCTTGATTTCATCCCATAGTTTTAAAAACCGCAGTCCGACCGGTGGTTCGACCGGTCGGACCATGAATCGCTCATTAAAGCGGTTCATTTTTATGGGTAAACTCGGAGTCTGGTTGAACCGTTCATTTTCTGGTCAGACTGGGCGGTTCGCCCGAAAATCCCAGTTAGACCGGGGCAGTTTGACCAAAAAAATTAAAAAAATTAAATTTTATCTTTGATTCGAGATCACACATTTTTAAAAATATTTTATTTTTTGTATTTTATAAAAATTGATATTTTTATATATAATTATTAATTTATTACATAAATTATTTACATATATATCTATATATATTTTAAAAAATTACAAAAATAGAAGAAAAAATATTCCGGTCGGACCATTGGTTGGACCGGTCCGACCGGTCGATCTGGAAAACGGACAAAATCCAGGTCGTACTAAAATCCGGGTTTTAAAACTATGCTTACAGATGTAAGAAAAAAAAATCTGCATTTACTCGTATCAATACAATGATTCGTTTATTGCAATATAATGGCACAATAAACTCGAAAATGGAAGAAACTCAATGGAATTCCATTTTTTGACTACATACAGTACGGGCCTAAATTTCTTCCCTACACTAATATTATTTGCTAAATTACAAGATACCTCCTTAACTTCCTCAGAAGTTCTGATAAAACCAAATCTGCAATTCTATGTTTCTTCTTATCCGTGTTGATACTTGAAAAGTCACCTTCGTGCATTTTCACTACATATAATTTCACCTAGAAGGTTGCAAGTTAGGTGTCCCAGCTACTTGATGCTTGAGGAACAAGGCATAGAGTAGTTCATTCCAAGAGTCAGGGACTCCAGGTAGGCACCAATGGCTGCAATCCTGCCGATTAAACGGTGCCATTTTCGGACCTAGATAGTAAACCGAGGAGTGCCCGTCTTTCCTTCTGGCCGCCATATCGGTTATGTTCAAGATGCAGAACTTCTTCTTTTGGTTCGAGTAAGCTGATAGTACGTCATTTACGATTCTGAATTGATCCCATGTTTTGGATGGTACCAAAGACGAGCCTAGCTCGGGTAATGTCTCCAAGTGACAGTGTCCCCCAGTTCGCCAGTCTCCGCCTCTGCAACAAAATGGCAAGTAAACATTAGTTCTCGGGAAAATGGAACAGATCGTTTTAGAAGAGCATGAGGTTAGGTTGACCTGAAATGCACAGGGGCGAATGTGCGGAAAAAGACTTGCGTTTTTTCGGCATCCACTTCGCTCTGGATCCAATTGAACACGGTCTGTGTCGCCTTCTGGTATGCATCTTCTACCTTCATGTCCATTTTCACATGGGACCCTTCTTGAAAATAACAACCCCTGATCAACAAAATTCACAAGTATAGTCAATGTGAATGCTCCACTTGGAAGTGACTAATGTCAGGCTGATAAGGTTGTTAGGCTTTATGTCTTGTCCAGCTTCAAATCCCCACCGACATTTCGCATTATTGGAGCTGGCAATCAATACATACCCCACAGGAGATATGTCTTTAAGATTATTTCTTGTCTGTTATATGATAAATCACGATCAAAGTAATTTTAGGGAACAGGTTGATTGATCAGTTTACCCTCTAATAGTCTTCTCGTAGTTCCACCAATGTCCCATGTTAAAGACCAGAACATCAGCATCTCTCCACTTGCCGGCATTCCAATCCATCCTATCCAACTTAATCGTCATCCTAATGTTCTTCGGTACACCATCTGGCGGCCGGCTCTGCAACACCAGAAACGGAGACCTGTAGTACTCAACCGTGCAATTGTAATCTGCAAACTTGAACACCAGAAACCCTTTGTGCTTCGTGATCGGGCTTCCGTTCACTTCGTAAATCGAGTCCTTGTTCAGCACTGCAGAAGACAGCATACACAACAGGGACTCCCACTGGTTTCTTCCAATCGAATCCCCCACAAACACTAGCCGTTTGTTCCTCAGTTTCTCCAGCATTATCTTGGCATCAAATCTGTTCCATATTAGCATGAGAATTATTCGAAAGAACCGACCACATAACAGAGGACTGTAACGGAAAAACCCCGAAAAAGAAAAAGAATGAGGAGAGACGATTGACCTGGGCAAGTTGCATTGCTTTGGTTGCCATCTCCACTTGGTGTAGAACATATCAAGCCTACCATTCTCACTACACCTGAAACCTTCATCAAGAAAGCTACAATCTTTAGACTGATACAGAGGGTACTTCTCATCCCAAACCCATTCCCCATCAAACAAATCACACTTGTTCCCTTCTTCCCGTAAAAAGTCCACTCTTTTCGACTCGTTAAACCTCAACAACTCGAGCCTGTCGGCCTCTCCACCTCGAACTACGTACACCTTACTAACACCGGACTTGTAGTCCAAGTAGAACAAGCAACAGAACACACAAACCGCGACCAGGAAGAACAACAAGACCCCAAAAGACGGCTCGAACAGCCTCAGGCGCTTAAACCTCTTATAAAGTTCGGTTGTTTGCATTGTGTCGTGGCTTTCCTGAGGTGGGTTCTTGGTCATTTGAAGAAAAGGTGGTAAATATTGAATCTTTAGAGGTATATTGAAGCTTCTTTGCTTGGTTGGTCAGTTTTCTCTATGGGTTGCAATGCCTAGAAACAATAAGCAATCAAAGAAAAGCAAAAGAGAGAACTCATGGAATAGTTATAAAGAATCTTCCTTTAACCAACTTTTCTTCTCTCTCTCTCTCTCTCTCTCTCTCTCTCTCTCTCTCTCTCTCTCTCTCTCTCTCTCTCTCTCTCTACACTACTTCACTTAACTGGCGTTAGAGAGAGAGGGACAAAGAAGTTATCTTTTTGTTTCTTGTTTTGGGAAGCAGGGGAGAGTAACGGCACTTGGAAGTTGTGGGGTGGTGGTGCTCTTCTTTATCCCGAAATAAGGTCCGGAACTTATACGTACATGGAGGAGGAGCACGGGTGTTGTGTTGTGAATTGTGATTCGGTACAAATACGGACAAAAAGAATTGTCGGTTTTCTTTGCTTCCAAAAAAAAATCAACAGGAAGAAAGCAGAGCAGGTGGTCCACAAGTCTTCATCCCCCACTGAGTAATAATATAGGCGTTATTTTAACTTGATTATAATCTAAAGCTACGAGTGTAAATTTTTTCGCTTCCAAGAAAAGTTTCTCTATTGTGGGATTGTATCAAACTTGGAGCGCTTGGTTAATTCTGTTGGTTATAAAAATATTGGATCGATTTATGTAAGATGTGTATTAATAATCATCAAGGGAAATGTTTTTTACTTTCTCGGCAAAAACCGTCTTTTCTCATTCATTTTGTTTAATGACGATGGAATCCTCAAAATCTCTAGTTACTAGGTAACAAAATTAAGGATTGGATTCGGGTGTGCTATGTAATCAGGTGCATTAATTACTCCAGTTTACTTACTCTCGGCGACTCCAAAATTAGTTACGTAGTTGCCAAAATGGTATCGTTTACCCGAAAGGATACGAGTTACCTTGAAGGGATGACGGCATAGAAGTAAAGTAGCAAGCCAATGTTTTTACCTTTTTGCAAAAATCAGGAAAAGGAAAGTTTAGAATAATCTCATTCCCAATTATCAAATAAAAATTTATGTTGACCCTAGTTTAGTGGTATATTGAGTTTAAATTGTGTAAATTCATTTGTTATTTTCTAAAAATCGCATCTAACTAAAACTTAGGAGATGTTGGGATCCAGGATGAAATGATCCAACTATACTTTGTCTACGTAAACCATAATCATGCGACGAATTTACCTAAATCAAGACAATTTACATTACACGGAACGAAGACGCCGTGCTAAGTTTGTTTCTTTTTTCCATTACCCCAGCTTTGAGATTTGTTTTCCTGGAAGGATAATGTACTCTGATTCCTTATCCAGATTGTAACTTACACATATGTGTCAAGAGGGACGCGATTGCATCCTGTAATTCCTTGTATAGGATGAAGCTTTACCCCTTATAGTCAGAATTACAATAGTCAAAATACAAAACCAAAATTATGAGAGAAGGAAATACTAATTAGCTCACTCTTTGAGAATGGCGAGGGGGCGATCGAGGTGGTCAACGAGTGTGACGGAGGAGGCGCGATCGGCGTCGAGTTGGAGCTTGACCTCGTCGTCGACGGAAAGGATAATTGGCACAGACATGTTGACCTGTGATCTGTCGGGTAGATGGAGCGAGTTGAAATGAAGAGTTTGGAGGAACTCGGATTCTCTCATGAACCCGTTGAGCGGGTTGGCCCATTCGTCGAGGCAAAGATCTCAGATCTCCGATCTAGGGCTTCTATAGATTTTTGATTTTTAATTACGTTTTGGTGAAAAAATACTATGTTTAACTTATGTTTATCTTAAAAAAATAAAGAATCTTCCAGTTTTTCTCAGCTGATAAGGATTCCAAATATTAAAATATTTCAAAATTGAAATCCGATAGCGACTAGATATCCAAATTAATTAACTTAAATATATTGGTCATCGGAGAAATTTAGAAAAAAAAATTAAGTTATATAAGCGGTGGAATAGTTTATCAGTTATATCAAATACTTTACTCAGTTATATCAAATAATTTGTACTGTTATACCAAATTGTTTACCTAATTATATCAAATAATTTATTCAGTTATATCAAATAGTTTGCACTGTCATATCAAATTATTTTGGGAAAATTAGGCTAAGCCCCCTGTACTTTGGAGATTCAATCAATTTTGTCCCTACTATTTAAAAAACTACTCTTTGGATCCCTACTATGCAAAATAACTGAACTTTTTAGTCCCTAAAAGTCAACAATTTTTTTTATGACCAGTATACCCTTCATTTGAAAAATTAACTCAAACCCGAAACCAAAATCAAATATATCAAACCAAATCGATTAAAATCAAAACAAATCAACCAAACCAAGTAAATAAACCGTCGTTCACCATCGATCAAATCCAAGTAACCAAACCAAGCCCTCCTCCACCACCATTTCCTTCCTCCTCGCCACCACCACCAGAAACCTAAAATTAAACATTGAAACAATCGAAATCCAAAACATCCAAGGAATCCAAAAAGATATAATGGCCATAAATGAAATCTATCTCTCTCCTTGTCTCATCTAAGACAACGCAACCAAAATAATAAGAAAAAAAATAAAAATATTCTTCAAAATTAAAGAAGCCAGAAGATGATGTCGTGTTCGATAGAGGTGTCCAACTCCCCCGTCTTCTCTCCTTCATCGTTGCTCTTTTGCAACAAGCTAGCCCCCGAGGCATTGGCCCTCTCGCTGACACACCTGAAGGGCTCCTCCAACTCGTCGTCGTCCCCATCGTCTCCTTTGCTCCCCATTCCACATCCGCCTCCAGAAGCCTCCGTCGGGGCTGAATTTGAGCAATTCCTTTCCGGATGAGTTGACGATGAAGCAGAAGAGGCTCGCGAGCACTTCTCTACTCTCTCCTCTTCCTCCAAGTAGTGTCGTGGCGGGTGGTGGGTTTAGCTAGTAAAAAGGAAACTCATTTTTAAGAAAATTCAATTTTAAGGAAATAAAAGTCGTTACTTATTGAAGCAAAATGGAAATAAAAGTTGCAGCGACACTTTCTTTTTCTCGTGAGGAATGAAGATCTTCTGGTTGTAATTATTGAGTTGGTAATATATTTTTTCAACCTAACAAGACTGGTTTTAGAGTTTTAAAGAGGTAGGGACGATGAAGACAATGAGCTCGGAGCGATGGAGGAAGTGCGGCTTCTTGACTCGTACTGGAGAGACAAATCTGGCACCGGCACCGGCGCCGACGAGTGGAAGTTGAGGAAGTTGTAGGGAAGAGTCACCGGGATGACGAAGGGTATTTTATTTAGGGTATTTGGTTTGATTTAATTGGTTTGGGTTTGATTATTTAGGTTTGGTTTTAATTAGTTTGAGTTGATTTATTTGGTTTGGTTTATTTAGATTTGGGTTAATTTTTCAAACGAAGGTTATAATGGTCATAAAAAAAATATGTTGACTTTTAGGGACTAAAAAGTTTGGTTATTTTGCATAGTAGGGATCCAAAGAATAATTTTTAAACAGTAGGGACAAAATTAGTTGAATCTCCAAAGTATATGGACTTTAGCCTAATTTTCCCAATTATTTATGTTGTTAACTTGTTATATCAAATAGTTTACTCATTTATATCAAATGGTTTAGCCATCTATGTTCAAATGGTTTGACTATGTATGCTCATATAGTTTGGTCATGTATGTTCAAATAGTTTGGTCATGTATGTTCAAATGGTTTATGCATGTATGTTCAAATGGTTTATGCATGATGTTCAAATGGTTTGGCCATGTATGTCCAAATATTCTCCCATGTATGTTCAAATATTTCGGCCATGTATGAGCGAACATATTAGAGCGAACTACTCGAACATATAGAAAGAAACCACTCTAACATATTAGAGAGAACCATTTAAACATATCAGAGAAAACTATTCGAACATATCAGAACGATCTACTTGAACATATCAGAGCAAACCATTCAAATATATCGGAAGAAACTACTCGAACATATCAGAGAAAACTACTCGAACATATCAGAAGGAACCACTCGAACATATCAAGGTGAACTATTCGAACATATCAGAAAGAACTATTCGAACATATAAGAAGAAACTATTCGAACATCAGCTGAATCAACTAATATAGTTTTCAGATATTCAATGGCATGTTAAACCAAATTGGTAATTACACAACTTATAACTTAAATTTAATCAAATTTTTCAATGACAAATATTAAAAAATATTTAACATTAAACTTATAAAAGCTGACATCCAATTTGCCAAACAAGGTCTAATGGAACTGACCTGCAATCTGTCATCTTTAAAAATTTATGCAAACTTGGTCCAAGCTTCTCAAACACCTAATAACACCAAATACATTCAATGGCATGTATGTTCTCATATTAATTGATGAAAGTAATTGACGGTGATAGAATTAACGTGATTTAATCAATAATTCTCAAATTAGGTTAATAATGTAAAAAATATCAATGAATATAAAAAAAGACATTTCTCTCTTTTCATCCGACCTCGTACTCTTCACTCCCCAAACTCCAAACTAAAAAAAAGAAAGCAAGCTCCTATCTTCACTACCACTATCCATGGAGCTCAGCTATGATTTATAATAATAATAATATTCATCAAATCATCCAATCCCAAATTTTTCATTTTCTTCTTCCCTTTTTCTCCAACCATTCCAACAGAAATGGCCCCTCCACCATTTCACTCTCCCTCTCTTTCTTTAATACCCTTTCAAAATCCTCCCTCTCCCTTTTCCCTCTAGTTTCCTCCTCACTGCAACCATTCCCTCCTCTCTTACACCCTCCTTAACCTCCACCACTCCCGGTCGGTGTCGATTCTCTAGGCCTGCCACAATGACGTGGACGATTCGATCATAAACCCTAATCCCACCATGGAACTCTAGAAGTCCCTTATGTGGGTCTTCCTGTGGGCCTCTATTTTTGTAGTACCCTATTTAAAAGACAATAGTACCCCTCTTTAATATCAACCATGAGATTTACTTTGATTAGGTTTTAAGTCATCCACCAGGTTTAATAGGTTCCAGGATGGACCTGGATAAGAATGTGTATAAAGGACTGGATCATATCCCACATAAGGGACTTCCAGAGTTCCATGACAGGATGGGGGTTTATGACTAAATCGTCCATGTCATCGAGGTGGGCCTAGAGGATTGGCACCGGCTGGGAGTGGTAGAGGTTGAGGAGGGGGTAGGGGAGGAGAGGAGTGGTTGTAGTGGGGAGGAGAATGGAGGGGAAGGGGAGAGGGAGGATTTTGAGAGGGTATTTAGAGAAAGAGAGGAAGAGTGAAATGGTGGAGGGCCATTTCCATTTGAATGGTTGGAGAAAAAGGGAAGATGAAAATGGAAAATTTGGGATTGGATGATTTGTTAATTATTATTATTATTAGGGGTCATAGCAGAGCTTTATGGATAGTGCCAGTAGAGAGAGGAGCTTGCTTTCTTTCTTTTTTTAATTTGGAGTTTGGGTAGTGAAGATTACAAGGTCGGATGAAAAGAGAAAAATGTCTCTTTTATATTTGTTGATATTGTTTTACATTATTAACTTAATTTGAGAATTATTGATTAAACTATATTAATTCTATCACCATCAATTACTTTCATCAATTAATTTGAGAACATGCCTGCCATTGAATGCATTTGGTGTTATCAGGTGTTTGAGAAGCTTGGACCAAGCTTGCGTAAATTCTTAAAGATGATAGATTGCAGGCCAGCTCCATTGGACCTTATTTGGCAAATTGGACGTCGACTTTTAGAAGTTTAATGTTAAATATTTTTTAATACTTTGTCATTTAAAATTTGATTAAATTTAAGTTATGAGTTATGTAATTACCAATTTGGTTTAACACGTCGTAGAATATCTGACTAAAAACTATATTAGTTGATTTAGTTAATGTTCGAATGTTTTTTCTAATAATATGTTCGAATAGTTCTTTCAAATATGTTTGAATAGTTTGCTTTGATATGTTCGAGTAGTTCGCTATGATATTGATTCACTCTGATATATTTGAGTAGTTCTCTCTGATATGTTCGAGTGATTCACTTTGATATGTTCGAGTGGTTTACTCTGATATGTTCAAGTGGTTCACTCTGATATGTTCGAGTGATTCTCTCTGATATGTTCGAGTAGTGCTCTCTAATATGTTTGAGTGATTCTGAGATGTGTCAATAGTTTGCTCCGATATGTTCAAGTGGTTTGCTCCAATATGTTTGAGTGGTTTGCTCCGATATATTCGAGTAGTTTGTTCTGATATATTTGAGTGGTTTACTCTGATATATTCGAGTGGTTCTCTCTGACATGTTTGAGTAGTTTTCTCCAATATGTGTGAATGGTTCCTTCCGATATGTGCGAATGGTTAGCTCCGATATGTTCAAGTGGATCGCTCTTATATGTTCGAATGGTTCTCTCTGATATATTTGAATAGTTCTCTCTGATATATTTGAGTGGTTCCTTTTGATATGTTTGAGTGGTTCACTCTGATATGTTTGCTCATACATGGCCAAACCATTTGAACATGAGCAAACTATTTGAACATACATGGACAAACTATTTGAACATACATGCATAAACTATTTGAATATACATAGTCAAACTATTTGAATATACATGCATAAACCATTTGAACATACATGACCAAACTATTTGAACATATATAATCAAACCATTTAAACATACATGACCAAACTATTTCAACATACATGGCTAAACCATTTGATATAAATGAGTAAACTATTTGTAACAACATAAATAATTTGATATAATAGTACAAACTATTTGATATAACTGAATAAATTATTTGATATAATTGGATAAACAATTTCGTATAACAGTATAAATCATTTGATATAATTGAGTAAAATATTTGATATAATTGGGTAATTTGTTCCACCGCTTATATTGCTTAATTTTATTTTATTGTCTTCTAAATTTCTCTGTTGACTGATATATTTAATTTAATTAATTTAGATATCTAGTCGCTACCGAATTTCAATTTGAGATATTTTAATATTTGAAACCCTTATTAGGTGAGAAAAACTAGAGAATTTCTTAATTTTTTAATATAAACTTAAGTTAAACATAGTATTTATCCACTAAAACGTAATTAAAAATCGAAAATCTAACGATCGAGGGTCTTTGCCTCGATAGGTGGACCAGTCCGCTCAACGAGTTCATGAGAGAATCCTCCTCCAAACTCTTCATTTCAACTTGCTCTGTTTACCTAATGGGTCCCGGGTCAACATGTCTGTATTGATTGTCATCTCTGTCGACGACGAGGTCAAGCTCCGAGTTGACACCGATCATGCCTCCTCCATCGCCCTCATTGACCACCTCAATTGCCCCCGTTGCCATTCTCAAAGAGTGAGCTAATTAGTATTTCCTTCTCTCATAATTTTGGTTTTGTATTTTGACTATAGTACCCCTGACTATAAGGGGTACATCTTCATCCTGTACAAGGGATTAGAGGATGCAATCACGTTTCTCCTTATGTGGGTCATCCTGTAGGCCTCTATTTTTGTAGTACCCCGTTTAAAAGACAATAATACTTATCTTTAATATCAAACATCAGATTTATTTTTATTAGGTTTTAAGTCATCCAACAGGTTAAATAGGTTCCAAGATGGGCTGGACAATAATGTATATACATGATTGAATCCTATCTCATTTCAATAGTCCATCGGTTTGGAGATTCTCAATTACTTGAAAAGAGGCAACGAAGATAAACAATGTTGTCCTTAAACACATTGGATATTGTAGCTATACAAGCATTCGAAAAACTAAAAAAATAATCATTTTGTGATGTCATGAGCAATCCTAGGCTTAAAATAACTTAGGTTGTGTTATACTAATCATAAATTTAGACAATGAGTAAACATTCATTTCAAAACATTGTACGAAATGAATTACTATCATTTTAAAATTGAGACTGTATTTAACTCAAAATTGATTCAATTAATATCTGAATAGTTGTTACTCTTTGTAAGCATTTATTGACATGCATGAACAATCACAATAGACGATCTATGTCAGTAAAGCAAGTCAACTCTAAGACATGTCATCGATATGCCCATAGTATATAAAAGTATAAGAGTGGACAAACATTAGTATTTAATCAGTATTTTAGGGGCAGTATTCAAATAGCCTTGAAGTTGCCAAATCACATGCCACCTGTCTGGGACTCAGCGGAGAAAACTATTACATAAAGTAGCTGCCATGTTCGTATTAATCTAAATCACTTCTTTTGCATTGAGATTTTTTTTGAAAATTTCTTTTGCGTTGAGATTGCTATACAGAAATATGAGAGAAAAGTGCTAGCGTTGTATTAGGGCATGTGTAGCAGCTAGGGACACGTCTAGCTATAAAAATGTTAAAATTAATTTTGAATTAACAAAATAATAAAGTATTGTATTAAATTAATAACATATTATATGATTAATTAAAAAATTATATCAAAAATAAAACAAAAATACGTCAACTAAATAACGAATCATTAACTTATCCGAATAGTTGCAACATTAATATGCCCTGAATTTTTCTTCTCCAAGATATGTCTTTTCTGCAATCAACCAAAGTTTTTAACAGTTTTTGTCGGCTCACTGATCTTTACTTTCCTCTTGAAATTGTATGGCAGTTAACATCTTTTGTGCATAAGTCAACACATTTGAGCGAATGATTTTTAATTGTTCTAGATCTGTAGCGAACGAGTTATTGCTCGGAGTGACATTTTTTTCATTTGGTTGCTCTCTTGTTTTGGTTGCATCTCTGCCAATTGAATGTGACATTGCCGATCCTTGGCTTAGCTAGGTAAGAGGGTTGGCAAAGACTGAATAATTCCCCTTTTTGGTGGTCGTGTGTAACCCTGTAATTCAGGATTCCATTTTGGATGTTTGTGTATATCTTCCTTAAATACATGCAGATCAATAATTTTTTCCTTGTGCATTGTAAATATATTTGGTGAGTTGGTGCCTCAACATCTGACTACTGCTCTCCATTTTGTTTTCTTTGATATGCATGTATCAATGCCTCAATTCACGAATCCCATATAGCATTAAGCCTTTTAACACAACTTTTTATCTATTATATACCTCTTCTGTTATTTTGAAAAGAATTATATGTTCTAATTTTTCTGAACGATACTCTGATTCGAACCTAAAGATCATGGCCCTTCTGATTGTTGATGATTATGACATCTTTGTTGTTTTAAAAATAAGCAGACATTAGGACATTGCATTCTTGAAGATTCTAAGTTTTTGATGCAGCTATGTCTTCGTTATTCTTTGGGACACTCGCCCTCCGAATGGTGAATAGTTTGTTGACACTAAGGTTGATTTTGCAAAAAAAATTGGTTGTAGAAGCCTTAGTGAATTTTTGGATAAATTTGGTTGGTGTACTGATGATTGGTACTTGTGAAACATATTGGAGAAAATTTGAGATTATTTAGTTGTGATATTGGTGGATTCTAGAAGAAATTTGGTTAGTATTGGAGAAAATTAGGTTTAAGCTAGGTAGATTTTGGATAAATTTTGTTTGGTTATTTCGTGAATTATGAAAGAAATCTGAAATTTCAGAAAGATTATGGTTAAGATGAGTAAGCTATAACATTATAAGCCAAAGCATCGTTATTTAAAATAAAGATCCTTAGATCGGTCAAATCATCATCTTTACTGAACTAATTGAAATTTATATCTAGAAAAATATAATTAAAAAAATTATAGAAAGATAAGAGAATTATACAAAGATGAGAAAAGAGTTTGTGAATTTGTGAGAAAAAATATAATAAGAATGACCTCTATTTATAGAATTTAAAAATAATTTTTGACCACATAAAATTCTCCAAAATTTACAAACTACATCAATTGGATTATTGGATACAAATTATTTTTTAAAATTATTAACAACATAAAAAAATTTGTTCAAATAAAATAGTGCAAAATGGTACAAAGAAATTTTTAAATTTTTTTCCAAAATATTTTCTAAAAAATATTAAAAAATTCATTTTAGCCAATCAGGCGCGCTACACAAGCGAGAGTGCCAACACGGTACGAGACAAGTTGTGCATCGTTAACACAAGATGCAACCTGTGACAGGAGAGCATAGACACATCTTTAAGCCTATTGGACCACGCAGTACAATAGAAACGTGATTCTCCTTGTTGTGCCTCGAGTAAAATAGTCTTCAAAGTCAAAATCATATTAAATATGATGAATCAAGATGCCATTATTAATTGGGCCATTAAATGTACAATCTTCATGTGATTCTCTTAGAATTTTGTAAGAAAAAATATCGATCAATCTCCAAATGAATATTAGGCTACACCACTTTTAGAAAAAAATTATTTTATGGTTTCTACTCTCATTTTAGTTAGTAGTAATTTGGTTTGGAGTTTATCTTTCGAATTACTTGTTACTCTTGTTGTTGAGAACTTTGTTATTGTCTCTTTCATAACCACGATGCATTTGTTCGTCCGTTGTTAGTTTATGTTATTATCTTGCTTTCCAATCTATATATTTGTTTTCATTTGTGTAACTCACTTTTCGGTTTTTCGGACATAATGAAATGTGATATTTCCCTTTTAAAAATAGTTGCAAATACTTAAATTAATTGATGAATATGTTGTTAAATCAAAAAATTTTGAATTTGGTTAATGAAAAATAAGACAATATTTAATATTTGCATAAATTTTTATACTTTTAAAAATTCTTCATACATCGAATCTTGGTTATTTGACACAGTAGGTAATGTGTATACCACTAAACTATTTCCAGGCTACTTAAAAAAAACTATTTCTAAGATATTTGCTATTTGATTTGGGGCAACAAAATACTTATACGGCCCATTAAAATTCGTTTTCTATGCCCTTGTGGGCTAACGTTGCAACCAAACGGGCCGACAAATCCAACGGGTTGATGTTTCGATTTCCGGCCCAAGTTCTTCTCACAGTCTCCACCGAACCACTTCGAACTCTTCTCTACCCAACTGGAAGCATCTCCTCCTCTCGCCATTTTCGTGGGTTCCTTTTGTAATAAAAAGCTCGCGCCTATACATGGTAACCCGGTGATGTTAACAAGACACGTCACCCAGTTGACCTCGTTAGCAAGCTCAACGACAAGGAACAACTCTTTATTGTCTCCCCCTTCTCTCCGTCCTCCTTATTCGGCTATTTCGAGAAGGCAGCACTTCCTTGTAAGGTCTATTTGTGGTGGGGCCCAGATCATGGAAGCCAATGAATTTGACGTCATAAGGGCCATCACTCCCAAGCTTGACCGAGCTCGCTACAAAGGCCAGGCAGGTAATAAATAAATCCACAGCAACCACCACCCAAAGTTGGAGTCTTTCTTCTTTTTGGGATTGACCCTTTTGAGTAGAGTTTGGTCTCTTTGTATTTGTGAGGTAAAGTTTGAAACTTTGGGTTTGACTCGTTCAGGGAAGATTGCTGTTGTTGGTGGGTGTAGGGAGTACACGGGTGCCCCTTATTTTGCTGCAATTTCTGCCCTGAAAATCGTCAGTCCTCTCTCTTTGCCTTTCGATTGCTCGTTCTTACGTTTCTGTTCGATATAACTTTGAGGACAATGTGGGTTCGTAGATGGTGCAATTGACTTGCTTATTCGGGGTTCTCGCAGGGTGCTGATTTGTCCCATGTGTTCTGTACAAGAGATGCTGCTCCGGTTATCAAAAGCTACAGCCCTGAATTGATCGTGCATCCGGTTCTCGAGGAATCCTGCAATGTCGGGTAATTTAGTTGAACTCTGCTCCTTGTTCGTTTCTGATGACACGACTCACACGAGGAATCAGCAACTCTTGCATGTGGTTTTTGGATCAGGGACAAGACACAAGCATCTCAAAAGGTTGTTGCAGAAGTTGACAAATGGATGGAAAGATTTGATTGTCTCGTCGTTGGTCCTGGCCTCGGCCGGGACCCTTTTATTCTGGTCAGGTTTCAAGTTCTTTTAGTCATTGAATGATGTAGACATACCCTATTGCCATTAACATTGGTCTAGTCATTCATTCACTTGCAACAAGCCCTGTCATTGTATGTTTCTGCTGACGTTTAATCACACCGCGGACAACGGTTTTTAGGATTGTGTGGCCGAGATCATTAAAAGCGCAAGGAAGTCAAACGTTCCGATAGTTGTTGATGGGGTATGTAGTTTTG
Source organism: Hypericum perforatum (assembly GCA_012979155.1). Classification (NCBI taxonomy): domain Eukaryota; kingdom Viridiplantae; phylum Streptophyta; class Magnoliopsida; order Malpighiales; family Hypericaceae; genus Hypericum; species Hypericum perforatum. Next base: position 28,344 of record SOPF01028739.1, read on the forward strand.
CAATCAACAGTTCAAATATCTGCCTGTTCACTTCCCTCATCCTAATCTTCTGTGTCGTGTCATGTGTATGCAACTGTTTAACCTCATGATTGAACACCTCCAGGATGGCCTCTTTCTTGTAACGAACAATTTGGAGCTTGTTAGCGGCTACCCCTTAGCTGTGCTCACTCCGAATGTCAACGAGTACAAGCGCCTAGTTCAAAAAGTACTGAGTTGCGAAGTAAATGATCAAGATGCTCATAGGGAAGTACTCTCTCTTGCAAAACGGTAATTGTTGTGCAATTGATGTGACTGCATCTATTCTATATACTCGATGAGGATAATTTGGCTTCATGAAGCTTTTGATCTGTGGTGTCTTTCAACGTTCAGGATCGGTGGCGTTACAATCCTGAGAAAAGGGAGATTTGACCTCATCACCGATGGTGAAACAGGTATGAAACATCTTCTTTGGGGAAGCCTTTGGCTATGGTTGCCTTTCTTACATGTTTGTGTTGGCTGTGAGACTGTAATAATCTGCTACATGTCTAGATGTGATTTGTTCGGTGCAGTGAAATCTGTGTGTGGTTATGGCTCACCTCGACGCTGTGGAGGACAGGGCGATATCCTCTCTGGAAGGTAATTGGTTGCTTCAAAATTCATTTACTATTTTCCAATATCTGGAAATATATAGAAGATACACCATAAGATGTCCTGACAGTTGCTGCTGAAGATGAGTATTAACTAGTAAAAAAGGAGAACTCTCACACATGAAACTAACTCTCAGGACTAGGACCAGAACCTACCTTAAGGAACTGTTAACTAGTTGGTGATGATATACTTAACTGCACATTCACCATAAACTAGGCTTAATCCTTTACTGCAAGTTAACTGTTGCGAATTGTACAAGTGAGAATTTTGATATTTATCGAAAGTTAATTGTCTCAAACATGCAATATATGGTGCCAGCGTTGCGGTATTTATCTGCTGGGCACGTCAACACCAGGCCACAACGAATGACAACACCAACATCAGGTTCATTGCCCTTCTTTGTCAACAAATTTCTTGCAATCTGCCTGCGTAATATGGTAACAAATTCCCAATTCTCGTCTCCCTCACAGAAATCCGACAGTTTCGGGGTGCATCGCAGGGTCATTGCTGGTGAGGAGGGCTGCCTTCATTGCCTTCGCGGGCAGGAAACGATCAACCCTCACGGGTGATATAATCACTGCCCTTGGAGAAAGGTAGCAAAGCAATTGCATAAAATTCTTTTGGTTTCTAGCCAACTCTTCGGGGTGGTAAAAGCCATTTTGTTGAAGGGGATGCTTGTTTGATTTTGCAGTTTGGAAGGCATCTGTCCAGCCGAATGATCCTGCAGGTGTTCCTGAGAGGCGTCAGCTGCTAATGCAATGCATAATTTTAACTCCTATACTACGTCAGAGACTTGCTAAGGTGGCGCTGAAACAAGGATTAGGGTGTTTTTCTCTTTCTTTCCTATGTAACTAAACTGACTTGTAAATGCCTGTTTGACTTGTCTTCTTCTGTGAATAAGGTCATTTTACAATGGAATTTATGGTTTTTTGTACATGTAATTGCTTGTTTGCTCTGTTGTTGTCCCGATTGCTATCGGATCGGATTAGTCCTATCCGTCTTGCCGCTAGACAAAACGGTGGAGTGCGACACCCTAGATTGCGGGGATTGGTCCTACTTTTGGACCAAGTAGATTCAAAGTATCCACAAATATGCTTCTCCTTCCAAAACAATTCAGCATCTCATCCATAAAAGGGAAACAAATGAAACAAAACAACCAAAAACTGCGAACCACGATTTCAAAACTTCGCGGCATCTCAAACAGGTAACCATACATTCATTTCAACCGACAACACACACAGATTCACATAATGATCAAGGATAGCCAAAAAGACAACCTACCACCCCAAGACCTGAGACCTAATAAATGCATGAAGTTAAGTAACTACCCCCAGAAACTCCTAAAAGCATCAGGACGCGAGCGAGCGAGTTATCACTTTTATTCGTAGTCTGATCCACCTTGGTGTTTGTTTCAAGCCTCCCTCTCAAGAATCTGAAGGCGGCTGCTGCTGGTGCTGTTGCTGAGGCCAAACTTGCTGTCCGCCATAGGGGCGAGGCTGCTGGCCATAGAGGGCTTGATCCACTACAGGCCTTCCAATGCTCATTGCAGGCGGCACCTGAGGAGCGATCATAGGCGGCATTCCATAGTAACCAAGAGCATCGGGTGGTCCTCCAACTGGCATAGTCCCCCGTGGAACCGATGCCAACACCTCGTCTCTCAGGTCCTCCCTTGGAACGATGTCGACCAAGAAATCAAAAATATCCGTCCTTGTAATGGCCGCTGCAATGTCATTCTTCTGCAGCGTCCTCCTCTTATTCTCCTCGGTGTGGTTCCACGAGCGCAGGGTCAGCTCCAAGATGAACATCTCGCATGCCCTCGCGAACACGACCGGAGCTTCAGCCGAGATCATCCTCACATCCTCGTCAGCCTTCATGATCTTCTTGATCCTGGCCAAAGGCAGGCTGTGGTTCTTAAAGTCGGTGGTCTGCTCAATCTCCTGAAACTGATTGGCCCAGAAGTTCTGCAACTGCTGCTGCAACTGCTGCTGTTGCTGTTGGTGAATATGCTGGTAAGCAAGTTGGTGTTGCGCAAGCTGGGCCGAGGAGGCAGGGAGGCCTACCTGCTGAGTAGGGGACTGAAGTGAGCCTGACGCAGAGGTACCCATCACAGGGTTGCCTTGATAGGGATTCATCCCGAAAGGAACCGCGGATCCAGTCCCAGCCATGCCTCCTTGCTGTGCATGACCTTGGTTATCCATCACAAAATCTTCTCGGCTGTAAACATAACCAAAGAACACATCAAATTCATTCAACAAAACCAAACTCGAAGCATCCAAACTGACTGCTCCCTGTCAACAACAGGAGATGACACTTCAATTCAACAAAACGGCTCCAAAATTGTAGTTTCTCGACACTAAAAAGCGGTGCCTTTATCAAACTAATACAAGACAAGGCAACAAGAGCTAAAAACGACAAGAGCTAAAAAAAGGAACCTAATCTAAAATTCTGTACCCAGCAAAAGGACCTTCATCAGTTGCATGCATGTCTAAAAAAAGCTCAAATTAAGGTTTCCCGAGCAAATAAAATCATGCATTAAACGAAAAAGGAAGAGGAAATGGCTCAAAAAGAAGCCAAAGTTCAGATCTTTGCAACGTTTAGAGGGCGCCCCTTCACAAAGACTTGATCTTTAATGAAATCAAGTAGGTACCCATAAAAATAGAACCGAAATTCGATAACTTTAAGCTGGATATGAGATATAATTCACAAACCTACCCACTATCCAAGCTTCAATCGAGTACGTGGTTCGGCCCGACTCTTCTTCCCGCGGTAAAACCCTAGAAGTAAAAGAGCCAAGGAAAAGGATCAGCGAGCTTGAACAGCGGTAGAGCAGGAGATACACAGGGGGAGAGAGAGAAATACCTAGAGAGAGAGAGAGAGAGAAGAGGGGTAGAGAGAGAGAGAGGAGGGTGGAATTTAGATTAGAAAGGAGTTTGACCGGTTGGGTAGGGAGGTGGTATATATAGAGGTGTGTTTAATGGGCTTGTTGGGTCGTTGAGTTGAGAAATAACTCCACTACTCTTCCACGACGCCACCGGTTCTTACTTCTTAGAACATCCTTACCTTACTCGCGTCTAGGGGTGAGCAAAATAATTCGAATCCGATATCCGAAATTTTTTTTGGATTCGGATTCGGATTATCCGAAATTTTTATTTCGGATTCGGATTCGGATTCGGATACAAAAAATTAAATTCGGATTATACGAATATCCGAAATATTAATTATATAATATATTATTTTTGGGCTAGACTTAGAAATGAATTATTTTATACTTAAAAATAACATTTATATATAATATAATATAATATAAATAATTATTTTATACTTAAAAATTTATAAAAAAATAATTTCGAATGGAAAGTATAATGAAAAGTAGTATATTTTAAAAAATTCGGATAATTCGGATTATCCGAATCCGAATCCGAAATAATTTTGGATATTAAATTTCGGATAACTTTGGATATTTCGAATAATGAACATTTCAGATAATCGGATTCGGATTATCCGAAATGCTCACCCCTACTCGCGTCTTCCGGCTGGGCTCGTATTGAAGTTTTTCTTGCACTTATATTTATGCTTTATAGTTAATTTTATTAAATTTGAATATGATTATGAATTAATTTAAAATGTTAAAATTAATTTTGAAATAATAAAAATAATGATTTTGCAAAATATAAATACTTATAAATAATTCTAATAACAAATATGCAAATTAAATAACTAACTACAAAATTTAAAATTTATAAATAATTACAAATTACATAATTAATTACGACAATTAATTTTTTTGTCAAATTTTATCAATCAAATATTTTTTTATGGGGATATGAACTTCTCTAATGCGAAATTATGTTCCAACTATGTTCTAGCAGTCATAAAGATTGATATGACTCGATAGGTGGAAAAGAGTATTCATAGTCTTTGACAGTAGTGCTGAGTCTGGATTTGCTGGAACGTGGCAACTATGAACTTTTAGAGAGCTTTCTTTATTGTAGATTCACCAATTTTCAAATATTTATCCACGACATATGTCTCATAGACAAGAACTCTCATGTTGCATTTCATTTTTATAATGTCGACAGCTCGAGTTTACCAATAGCGATTAGCAACATTTATCGTCTCCACTATTTGAAGAAACAATGGTCTCCACATGCAAAACCTTCATCGGAAGAGATATTTTCATATGTTGGCGTGTTGGCAAAATAATTTTACACCAAGCACCCATCACCAACTTCCCCATACCTATTGATAGTAGACCTTCGTTGTGGACTAGAGTACTTATGTTCAATGCTATTGGCGTGCATTTTCTCACTAATGCCCTTAAGAACTCGATAATCGTCACAAGTTCGTGTTTACCATTGATTCATAAATTTGGTGAATGAATCATTAGAACTAGAATAAAAAATAGCTCCAGAACTTTAAAAAGTAAGATCATTTTGGTACATATTTAGAAACAAATAATAAAAATTTGTATGAAAAGATGAGAAGGCTTGAAAATTTTGCGGAAAGATGAGAGGGTTTGTAAATTGGTGAGAAAAAAATGAAGTGATATTGATTTTTGTTTAAATTAGATTATTGGTTACAAAATAATTTATAAAATTTATAACAACATAAAAAAATATTCGAATAGAATGGTGTAAAGTAACAAAGAATTTTTTAAAATTCTGAAATTTTTTTTGGTAATTTTAAAAATTAAGAAAAATAAATAAATACATAGCAAACCAATTGCACGTGCGAGAGGCGAGGTTGCGATGCTCTCCGTGCGCGTGGTTTTACACTTTGAGCACTATTTAGAATTTTTTTTCTTCTTATATTTTTAAGGTATATTTTTAGATACGAAATTTGGTAATGTATACATTTTTCAAAATTATGTTGGACAATTTTGATCATAATTGTTTGTATTTCATCATAACTAATTGAATTATTTTATCATGCATGTCAAACAATTTTGATGAAATGGTCATCGTCTGTGATAGATTACAGACAATCATTCTATTAGAACTGAGAGAACCAGTAAATTATATTAATTTGTACACTTTTATAGTCTAGAATGTGTATTCGTTAATTTGGTTAGAATTCATATCATTAAACAAAATAGTTTCTGGTAAAAGAAGTATATTTTTCGGCCAAGAAAAAGTATAATGCATTGCAGGTCGACTCTAAGAAAGTTCTCTTTATACGGTTTGGCTTCGAGGTTAGATGGATAAAGTGGCTGAAACTATTATTAGATGAGTAACACGTGAGGCGACATTATAATTGTCATGGCTTGTACAGACCTAGGTTGATATGCGTAGGCAACAATTTTGACATAGAGTCATAGCGAATAGTTGCCACTATACTTTTTAATTAAGCACCTATTATATCCTAATATCATTACTCATTGTAATTTATTGAAAATATATACAATTCTACCTAATAAAAGTATACTTTTCAGTATTATATGACAAGTAGCGTCTTGTTAACAACACGAACGTTTCTATTCCCGTCTTTTTTTAATCAATAGTTTGCTTCTGGTGGTAGTTTGGTGGACAGACAAGGAATAAACGAATTAGAATAACAAGAGTAAAGTATTGCATTTTAATTACAGATCTGACGTTGCCCTGAAATAAAAATGATATCGGGCATCTTCTTACGCTGCCATGTTTCTTTCTTTCACCTAAAACAATATAGGATGCCACGTTTAAGGATACGAAAATGTCTTCTTCCAGTGTCCCGAGTGTTCTCAAGTGGAGGGAGACACTATTAGTAGTTGACTTCATTGTTTATTCAAAGGGGCCACATTTTAGTTATTGTTCAGATAAAGACAATCTATTTTCCATCTGACGCTGCCATCAGGATTACGACTTTACTTTGGTTAAATTGATACCAATACTTCTATTATCTTTAAGATTATAATAACCCGTGACAGTTTATTTAAATTTCAACTGTAATGTTTATGAGGACTTTTAAATTATCGCTGAGCTTGATAACATTTTTCTGCTTAACTCAAAAATGGTTTTTGAGCTTGTGTTTAGGCGAATCAAAATTAATTATTCTTCTTCTTCTTTTTGCCAAAGAATCAAACCATCTCTGGGTTTCAGATATCTTAATTTTTTCCGCAGCCCAGAATATATGGGCCTATATCAATATTTATTAGTAGGCTTATGGCCCATTTATTCGCTAGAGTTTACCTACCACGGCCACCCCCTTTCCATTTCAATATTGTTGGCTAATTCAATTTTAAGCTATTCTTAAAAAAAAAACTCAATTAACAGTTTGCCAGGATCGCCAAAAGGGACATTTTTTTTATAAATAATTCAACGATGACTAAGAAAATTTTAACACTTAAATTAAATTGTCCATAAATATACTACATTTTTTAGGGTTTTACACTACGATTTCAGAAAATATGGTAGACTAAACATACTAGGTTGTGCAAAAGTTCACGTTTCAAATAAAAGCATGTAAGAAAATAGCATTTTGTTTGGAGGAGTTGAGTTGGTTTAACAACTATGACAAGACTTTGGTGAAAGACAGTCTGAAATTACAACATTGTAATGATACAAGTCATTGACGCAAACATAGTATTAAACAAACTAAACATAGCTTTACATTAGAAAAAAATCAAGAGGGGGAAGCCAAAACAAAAGCTATACCTAAAAAGAGGAGGGTGCACCTACTTTCCTCACAGCCATCAACTTTCCCACTTCACCACACAAAGTCTCACACTCGGAGGAGTATCCACAAGGACCCCAGATGCACAACCATATAGAAACGCACTTAAAATCCACCTTTTAGTGGTGACAAATCCAAAAGACCCATGATTAGATTGACTATCTCTACATATTTAACGGAATATTACATAGGTGCTTTGGGATCTAGTAGTAACGATGAATCTCGTTTACTCTGTGGCTGCAACCACGGCTGGTCCTTCCACCTGCGAATAATTTTATCCCCGCTTAAATTGACAATCATTCGTTCGCTAATCAACATGCTCGGCTCGAGTCTATATGAGCCTCGGATCATTACCAAAAATATATTGGAAAGAAGAAGCGCTTACCTTGAAAGTGGCGCCGCAGACCTCTTCTTCCTTGGCCGGAATTGCTGTGATCCTGTTCTTAGGATTCTCGAAGCTCCTCAGCCCTCCAACGGTTGTTGAATAGAAACAACCTGCAATATTGAAAGGGAATTAAATTTCTACGCAAAATATCAGCTACTTATTACACAGACTTATCCCACAGGTATGCCGTATGTAGTGATGTCTCGAGATTACTTGCCTTGAGGGAATGAAGCAAGTGACTTGCCACAAGCACCCTTGAGCAAATCAATATTGTCGGCAAACGCCACGTGGCTGTCTGCCGTGATTCCCCAAAAGAGTGGAACCTTTCCAAATTGGTCCTGTAATATACCAACCACACCCAGGTAAATTATACATCTTCGACACAGGCAGCTAAGGAAGTTGAGGAATTAGCAAAACTTACGGAAGCCGCAAATAACGTCGAGGTGGAGTTGTCGAAGACAATGAAAGCGAAGCTCCCGCTGAGGTGACCAACCACATGGTTGGCAGGGTAAGGTGCACGATCACGGAGAGCCTTGTAAGCCTCGATCACCAGAACCACCTCGTTCGCAGACTTGGCGAGACCGTACTGCTGCCTCAGGCTCCCCAGGTTGTCCAAAGCTCCTTCAAACAAGCAGAAGATCTCGTCCTTGACAGCAAACAACCTGTCATTTCCACCACTCTACAGTTAGATATAGACAGTCATCTTGAAGTCCTTTGCTCAAAACAAACATATCCATCCTATGAACCGACGACTAATCCAGCCATATAAAAACTTTCCAAAATATCTGATCTACGACTTAATGGAAAATTTTCACCCCAATCCACAAGATCACGAGGGGTCCCCCTTAGCTTAAAAGAGTTACCACAAACAACAAAGAACGGATAAAGTATGGACACGAGCACGTGAAATTGGGCCTGTTAGGTTGTGAAGTTATTGGGATGACACACAATTAATGGCGTGGGCCCCATGCACTCAATGTGCTCCATTTATTCAAAGAAAAAGAGTATCGAACATTTGAACTTTAGTTTTTTATACTATATGGATGATCTGATCAGAAAGAACCATGGTTGAGAATTATTTGACCCTAATGTTTTATGAAAGGGAGTAAAAGAATCGATTGAATTAAGGACAATCATAGTGAAAGAGTAAAGGATTGTTATTTCATGTTTGCTTCTTCAAACAACAAAGTTTCATCGGGAGTCTAATAAAATGATATTTTTTCCCGAAATTATTTGATATAATCAAATGTATGTTAAAAAAATTTGAACCAAGTGTTCTATTCGCTGAAAAACGATTTAGCCATTAAAGCATAAACTGAAACCAATGAACTTTGCTAAGTGATAATTAATTGTACTCCACACGGTTAAAATGAACTTAGTACGCCACAGCTTAACAACAAAAATAAGAACAAAACATTGTACGTTACATATATAAACTCATAAGAAAACAAATCAATTGACAGATTAAGCTCAGAATTCAGAACATCGTCCACTTTTTCCTTCCTTTTCTGTCATCACCCGCATCTGATCCTCTCTCTCGTGTTTAGTTATCTTCTAACAGTTACAATTATGGCATATTAATGAATTCAAAAGACATATTTCTTTATGAAAATAAAGAAAGAAAAAGCATAAAATGTTAATAAAAAGCATGGTTGTTAAAAACGATCCAGAGATCGACTCAAAATTGGGTCCGACCTCCAGGTCAGTAGGTTCAACCAAACCAATTGTTGTCAGACCAAATTTTTTCTTTTTATTTTCATGTAATTTTTTGAGTTATATATGGGTACATAGTTAAATATAAACTAATAAAAGAAATATTAAACATATTAAATTTTGTGCAAAATGTCTGGTCTGACCAAATTTTCCGGACGGACAAATTTTCCAGACGAACTACATTTTTACCCTAAAAACAATCCAAATTTATGCTCGATTCATGGTCCGACCGGTCTAACCGCATTTTTTAAAACCTTAATAAAAAGTAACTCTTTTTTACAGGGGAAGAAAAAAAAAAAAGAAAAAGGCTATTCTTATCCGTTACCAAGCAGCCCTACCCTCTTTTGTCCTATTCCGGTAAGAGGAGGCGTTGCCAAGACGGGAAAATCCCACCAACCCTCTCGATGGATTGCGTGACTCACCCTCGGTGTTTCGATTTCAGACTGTATCTATTATTTTTCCGGAAAATAAATAATTATCCAAAAGCCCAAACCAAAACTAGAATTACAGTTTGATAAGTTGATGTTATTGTTGTTCTAATTCAACTAATTTTGAAGTACGAATTTTTTAAAAAAATATTAGAGATTTATTAAGAAGAATTATGACTACCTAAAATCTAAATTAGTCGACGAAAAACAAAAACAAGACTATAACTTAAGAAAAATATTTCCATAGAGAATTGCGCAATTAAGACAGAAAACAAATTTTGTATTAAAAGGGATTTAGTTTAATCACCTAGGGTGAAGAAAGGACTGGTTCTGGTGGGTGAAAGCGAGCTGGGCGCCGTCGCCGACCTGCACGGACACGGCGGAGGGGGTGCCGTCGACGAACCGCTTCACCAGCGCGTCGGAGGTGATCTTCGGCGACGGCGTCCGGCAACCCGCAGCTACCAGCTCATCCGGCGGCGACACTATCGCGCTGCTAAATACACCCAGCATCTCTCCAACCAGATAATTATTTAATTAACCAAAATAAACCACCGAGTTGATGGACTTTTTATTTTTGAGCTGTGAGATAAAAGGATCAAGGGGGTGGAATGGAATGTGGGGCTCCTTTTTTTTTTTATAGGGAAGTGAAGGACGTGGCCGAGGGTGTTCTGGTCATTTCCTTTGTCCGCTTCTTTCAACTCTTTTGTGTTTTTCATTTGTCTTGGTTTTTTTTAGGAGTTATTTGTCTTAGTTTCGGGCTTGTCATTTCTTGGCGATATTTTACGATCAAATGACATGTGGATTAGTGTGGGTCCCGCAAGGTGACATTTTGTCTATTAGACGTAGATTTACTTACTGATTGATGGAAGATATGGATGTTTATGACGTAAATTTTGTCTATTTTGGTATTTGGTGATAGCGCGCGAGAGATATAACTTTTAATTATAAAAAAATATTTTGAGATCTATGACTTATGATAAAATCTCTGACTTACAACTATTCTTAATTGGATCTCTAATTTTTTTTAAATGTTGGCTTTGTGTCCCTAATTTAAGTCATTAATATATTTTTTTAAGAACTAACCATAATATTCTTGGAATAAAATAATAAATTATCGTTTTGTACCTTGAAACTTCAAAAACAATTCATATGATTATAATCCAAAATTAATTAGAAATCAATAAAAAAATATTCTCCAAGAACACCCAATTCATAACAATACTCACACGTAAATCACATTCAATAACAACAACAACAAAAATAAAACAGATATAGAAGAACACATGAGATTAAATAGGGGTACACCCTAATTTGAATCTTCATTAATAATCTCATGAAAACCTATCATCCCCTCCACTCGCCAAACTCCTCCTCTCTCTCTGACTTGTAGAAACCAGTTTTTGGTTTCGGGACCAACGCCATCTTCTATTTCGCCTCGCCACATCTATCTTCAAGGGTGTCAAATGCCCAGGTGGTGTTGACTTTCAAGATACACCCACCAGCGGCGACGAAGGAGTTGAGGCAATGTAGTCGACGTGGAGGACCGACACCTTCCTCGAAAGCCCAGGTGGTGGCGGTGACTTAAAAATAGCTCAAACACCTCCTAAAGAAGAAGAAACTCTACAAGAAGGTCCTCCCTAATTTGGTGGAGGACCGACACCTTCCTCGAAAGCCCAGGTGGTGGCGGTGACTTAAAAACAGCTCAAACACCTCTTAAAGAAGAAGAAACTCTACAAGAAGGTCCTCCCTAATTTGGTGTTCTTGGTTTTTGGGTTCCACTTTCGTACTAATCTGTTTCTCTAAAGGAGAATTAAATCCACCACCTTTTTTCTTCTTTGATTTGTATTCGGGCGTGGGTGTTGTTATGAATTGGTTGTTCGTGGGAAAAACAATTTTGTGTTGATTTTTAGTCATTTCTAAGTTATAATCTTTGTTTGTTTTGATATTTTAAAATAGAAGGTAACAAAATGAGATAATTTATCCAAAAATAATCATAAATTATTAATGTAACATGTTATGATTTTGACTTATTATCTTGGTAGATCAATAATTGAAATCTAACACAAGTCTTTTCAAACGTATTTTGTCAAAATTCCATAAAACAATTCATGAGTTATTTCAAAATGTATGTCACATTATGAGGCACACTTTATCGTTTTAGACTTTTTGAAGTAATTATTAAGGGGATATGGCATCACCATAAAATTAGTTGTATTTGAATTTGTTGCATATTTAGAAAATTTAACAAAATTTGTAAAAATATAATAACTGTGGAATCATAGTGTATAACTTGAAAAAGTAAATAGTTTGTATTTTATTATTTCTTTTAAAATTTTTGGTAAATTTCAGATTTTGATTTGATTTTGTATATTTATTGAACTACAGGACCGTGCTATGTCCTGTCCAAGCTTTCAGATCAGTAAAAAAAATTAATTAGCTGATTTAACAGATCAAATCAACTGGGGACATTTTCATCTTTGGGTATAGAGGTGTGGTAAACAAAAGAAATAATAGAGAGAGAGAAGAGAATACTAAAAACTAATTGTTTGTTCTTGAGAAGAAAGATCAATTTGAGTTCATTTTTCTTTACTAATTCACAAACTATTTTTTCATCTTTCCATAATAATTTCTCAATCTCTCTTATCTTTTCAACAATTTTTTCTTATTATTTTCCTAAATATAGACTCAAATAATCTTACTTCCTAAAGTTTTCGATCTATTTTTTAATTCTAATTTAGATTTTAATTTTAATGATTTTTTTTATCAAATATATGAATCAACGATAAGCACTAATTTATGATGATTATCGAGTTCTTGAGAGCATTATTTAAAAAATGCACGTAAATCATACTGGATAAGAATGCTTTCCTGTACATCCAAGGCATACTATCAATAGAAAGTGGAAAGTTGGTGAGGAACTATTTTGCAGACACGCGAACATATAGAGATGGTATGTTCTAATACAAGTTTTGCATGCGAAAACTGTTGTTCCTTCAAATATTGAAGGTAGTGAATATCGTTAATCCATATTTTAGCATAAGCGTGATGTTACTGGTAAACTTAGGTTATTGACATGGTAGAAATGTACTATAGTTATAGAGATTCTCGCCTACGAGATAGCAGTTGATGCATTGGATCAATACTTAAAAATTAATGAATTTTCAACAATAAAGACTCTCAATAAGTTTCTAGAAAGCATCATAACTTGCTTTAGTGAGAAGTATTTGAGAAGGTCCAATTCTCAAGATCGAACAAGGCTACTCCACGTCAAAAAAGTATTTTTTTAGGCATGATAGACAACATTAATAATATGCACTGGGGAATGGAAGAATTGACTAACTGCATGGACCAGACAATTTGTTAGAAGAAGTGAGAGGGTAACAATTACATTGGAAGCGATTATTTCATATGATTTATAAATATGACGTACCTTATATAGAATTTCAAGCACATATAATGGTGTATTGGAAGATGGAGCACAAAAAATGAGTTACACTATCAACGAATATGGCATATTATCTCACTGATGGAATATATCGCCAATAAGCTAACTTTGTTAAGTCAATTACACCTCCATCAACACTGAAACACAAGATGTTCGTTGAATATTAAGAAGATATTAAAAAATGTAAATAGAATATTTTGAGTTCTTTAAGCTCATTTTGCATTCATCAAAACTCTAGATTTTCTGTAAGACAAGAAATTCATTCAAAAAATTATGATAAATGAACTTATTTCCTTTACAGCTTGTTTGGAAACATAAAAAATGAAGGGAAATGAATTCTTTTCCTGAGTTTTAAAAAATGGAGTGTGTTTGGAACCATTTTTGATAAAGAAAGTGATTCCTTTTCACCTTTAAACTCATGATTTTGATTCTTTCCAAAATAGGTCGGAATTGTTGGGACCAAAACAGAATTGTGCATAAATACCAATTATACCCCTAGCCAAAAATGAAAATTACCAACTTTTTATCCCCTTCTCTCTTTCTCGATAGTCTCCTTCCTTCCTAACACTCTTTTCTCCCTAACTCCAAATTTCTCTAAATTGAAGGAAAGGGATGGCGACATGAAGCTGACCTCCACCGACATGGAGCTCACCTCCGGCGACTCATTGCTCTGACAATAGGTGGCTCACCTCTGACAACCTCAGGTAGGGTTTCTAGATATTAAAATAAATTAGGGTTTCTGATTTGGGTTTTTTTGCTAGGGTTTTTAGTTTAGGTTCGATTATCCATTAGGCTGCACTTTTGTGGTTTACAGGCAAAATAGTTTTGGGTTAAATACAAACTTTGAAAAATAATTTTGGATGAAGATAATTTTGATTGCAGGGCTTTAATTTGGTTATTAATCTTCGTTCATTTCAATCATAAGGATCAAGGTTCGAGGTTTGAATCTTCAAAGCTGATAGCGCTATACCCTAAGTATAAGGATCAAGGTTTGAATCATGCCTTGTCAATTCAATCATTTTTTTGTGTGAATCTGATGAATGTATGTAAATGGCTTCTTCTTTTGCTAGTTTTGATAATAGTTGCTATGAGTTCTGAGCTCTTTTGGTCTAACATTTAGGTTCTGCTAGCTGATATGAATAGGGAATGAACAATATTGATCATGTAGTGCTTAATTTTGGTTTAAGTTTATTGTGTATATTCAAAGAGATTTATATTGGTAGTTGGTTCACTCGGTCTACAAGAGCTTTATGGTCTGGTAATGGATAGTACTAGCCAATACTTGAACTCACTATATGGTAGAACCGGCAAAGAGTGAGCAACATGACTCTCCTTGACTTGCATGAGTGGATTTCTATAGAAATCTGACTTTCTACTACAATTTGCACACAGGAGCAAGTTTTGAAATGCTGATGTTGGTTTCGCACGTTATAGATCTTACTTGGCAATGTTGTGATTGTGAAGGAAAGGTTTGGACAAAAAAAAATTTGTCATAGGGAATAATGAGCAAATATTTCTCATATCAGTATAGTTGCGTGACCTATTTTACTTGTTAGTTTCTCAAAGCTTCCTATTTTGACTAGAAGAACCCATAGACCATGCTACAGTACAAGTGTCAACCACACCCTTGATATAGAAATTTGAGATAGATCTCTCTTTGGTTTCATAAATCTTGTCCTCTGATTTGTTTGTGAACAAAGCCTAGAAACCCTCTATGGCACTTTTGAAATGAGGGAATGAACAATATTCATCATGTAGTGCTTAATTTTGGTTAAATAACTTGAATTTTTGGTTTTTGTATGTAATGGTTAATTCTGATTTTTTTGTGTGTGGATATACAAACTGGTCATGTCTTGGTTAGTCTCTTTTCATGGATAGTATTGCCAATTTTTTGCTTTGCTTGATCTATCATGTCATTATTGTTTAATATTTTATAGGACATAATATGGTTGAAGTGCATTTAATTACACTTTTAGTCGCCTCAATAGGTTATTACTTAGCTTTAGTTGGTATCCTTCTTCGGATTATAGTTAGCAATAAAAAGGAAGATGTTATAGAAAGAGAGTTGATTCCACCTGCAAAAAGGAGAAGAGAACTTGCAAGATGAGAAGAGATGTACGAGTTGATGGATGAACAGATTTGTCGTAAAAATTTGCGCATGTCCCTGAATGCATTTGAGACCTTTTGTGGGTTGCTGAGAGGAACTGGTCTCATAAGAGATAACCAATATAGTTATATTGAAGAGCAAGTTTCAAAATGTCTCCATGTTTTAGCACATGGTACTAGATGTTCATTATCTTCACTACTGTATCGACGATCTAGTGAGATAGTTAGTCGTCACTTCTATCAAGTCTTGAGAGCTATCATATCTCTTGAAGATTGATTTTTCATACAACCAGATGGTACAAGTGTTCCCTACGTAAAATATAGCGGGGGAAGATTTTCTCCATATTTTGAGGTTCATTTTCTAGTCTAGTTTTATATTTGCAAATTGGTTCAACTTATATTTTTAATAAAATTTTCTTTTGAATTTTAGAATTGTGTGGGTGTAATCGATGGAACTCATATTCGGTTAAAGATGAAAAATAAAGATGTCTCGTGATATTGTGGAAGGAAGTTAGTCCTTACTATGAATGTATTGGCTGCTTGTACCTTCGATTTATGTTTTACCTATGTCTTGCTAGGTTGGGAGGGGTCTGTATCAGATTCTCGAATTCTAGATGATGCACTTAGAAGAGAAGATAAGTTGATAGTTCCTCAAGGTACTAGCTAATGGCTTTTTTTCTATTTTCTCAAGGTATGATAATGCCAATAGCTCTTTTTCTAAAATATTTTTTACTTTATATGTAAATATTATCTAGTTGATGCTGGAGATATGTTAAGGTTAGGGTTCCTTACTCCCTAAAGAAATACATGCTATCATCTAAAGGAGTATTCACATCACTACCCTCCTTCAACTCCACAAGAGCTTTTCAACTTGCATCATTCATCATTGCGTATTACGGTTAAAGAGCTTTTGGAGTGTTAAAGAATCATTTTCCTATTATTGGTTCTGGAGAAAAGTCTAGATTCAACTCAAAGACTACTTCAGAAATGATTATTGCTTGCTGCATATTGCACAACTATCTTTTAGATATTGATCCAGATGCATCAATATTGGCAAAAGTGGATGAGTCTATAAAGAATTCAGATTTGAGTTATGAAGAGTATATTGGAGTCTCGAGAGACATTGATGGGAAGAAAAGAGAACTATTGAGAGAATCAATTGTAGCACAAATGTGGCATGATTATAGTAAAAATAGAAATATTAAATCTCAAGATTTTGTACTTCTGTTTCAAGTACTATTTTATGCTTCCAAGTAGAGTTGGATTTGTGCTTCTGTTTCAAGTACTGTATTATACTTCTAAGTAGAGTTGGATTCATGGAAAAATATTCAAGCGAATATTGTAATATTTAAATATGTGCTGCTTTCGTTTTTTAATAATCGTGTGATTACATTACATAAGCTCCTCCCCCTGTGTGCTGTTATCGATTATTATGGTATTCTATAGGCGTCTCAAATGTTGTTTTACATGCTTTAACCATTGATCAAGTCGAATTTTTGTATGATATGAGCTCTTTTGTGTCTGCTTTGGGTTGGATGATGTGTTTTGACATTCTGTGCTCTTGAAAGTGAGATTGGCATCAACGTCTTCTTATAGCAAATGTGGATCAGTTGAAACTTGAAACAGATCCATCCTCAATTGAAACTTTATGCCCACAACACTTGCCATGTAAAGTTTATTTGCTTTATCTTCTACTACTTCCTACTAATTCTTGCTCTTTCACTTAGGTGATTATGGAGAAGGCTAAGCGAAGTGATATTCCTAACATTGACAAGAAGAAGTAAGTTTCATTCTCTAACAGCAAATGTCACCTCCCTTTTCAAGCATCTCGTAGTTTTAAATAGTAAACAATTGGTTGCCTATGTATATTTGTTTTAATTTCAGTTAGGTAAAAATGTCATATATTGGTGAAAGTAAAGTTAGATTCAGTGGAACACAGGCAGGAACTGATGTTGAAGGTGCAGGAGAATGTGAGAATGAAGGAAATGGTTATATGCATTGGACCGGAGAAATGGACAAGATCATATTAGAGGTTTTAATAGAACAGAAGATGAAGGGGCAAAAAAATGATAGGAATTTTAGCAGCCACGCATATGGGATGGCTTGTGATGCTCCAAAGAAGCAATATAATATCAAGCTAACCTCGGACAAGCTACAAAATTGATTGAAAACTTTGAAGAAAGATTTGGGTTTGGTACTTAATCTGATCACCCAAAAGAGTGGTTTCACTTGGGATGACACAAAGAAAAAGATCATTGCATCAAATGATTTGTAGGCTAATGTAATTAAGGTTAGTCTATGTTTGACTATATTTTGGTTTGAGTTAATCTCTTCTCTGTTTGTGTTATTTGGATCTCTTAGCTGTATTGATATGGATTGATCGAGTTATTGATATTTTGTTGTTGTTACCCAACATTTGATGAGTTCTTGCTGTGAAGATGCAGCCTAACAACAGACCAAGGATTGTAGTTCATAAATAGCCACCAATATAAGACAATGTCGTCTGACATATGATTTAAACTTTATTTACTTTAATAAATAAACAATGATAATAATTCGGCAGGTTGCTCAACTCTTCTAATAGTTTGGTGCATTTGACACAAGCTATTGTTCTACAAGCTCCCCTGCTTGATTTTGGCTGCACTTAATCATGTCTTCTGTTGAACATTGTTGTACTAGATGTTATTCATCTTTTTTTGTCTGCTCATTTAATAAGCTTACATGAAACTATTATCTTATTAGCTATTGTCTTGGTGGTTTCAGGTTAATAAATACTATGATCTTGTTACTAGCTTCTATGAATTCGGCTGGGGATTTTGTTACATGAAATTTTTCTTTTGTTATTGCAGGCGAACAAGAATTTCAAACAAATTTAAGATAAGGAGTTTCATAATTTGGAGCTACTTCGTGAGATATTTGAAAAAGATCAAGCAGCTGGTAACGAGGTAGAGAGTGCTAAAGAGAAGTTAAAGAGGTGGCAAAAAAATGACTCAGGTTAGTATCGATGAGTTGGATCAGATGCAAGCAAGACAAGAAATTCATTTGAAAAGTTTTGATCAATTTGTTGAAGTTAGTCTACCGACCAACTCTAAGGAAGAATGTTCTTCGTCTCGATCCAAATCAAAGTCTAAAACTTTGAAAAGAAAAGCTGTTGATTTTGTGGACCTTCTTGTATCTGAGATGAGTGAGGTGAAGGATTGATTAAGGAAATAGTACAAGTTGTCAAAGTTGCTTATCCTTCAAGTAAGTCCCAAGAAAAGATTGCGGAAGAGTTGAAGAAAATGAGTTTTATTGGAGATCATCTTATTGAAGCTATTGAGTACCTTATGGCTGATCCAAGATGCAAGGATACATTTTTTGAAATACTGGAAGATATGCGTGCGACGTGGTTATTGGGAAAGATGCAAGGTTGAACATTTTTCAAGTGGTCTAAAGGAGCATTGTCGTGTTTTTGTTTTCGAGAACTTACGACCAAGGATGAGATATTTTAATGTCATAAGATTGGACAGAATGCTTCTTCATACTAATGTGGTTAACCGGATAGATATTTTTTTTATTATGTTGATTTGGCAGTTGTTTTGGTTGTGATAATGACACATCTAGTTTCTCTATTTTCGTATGTTGATAATTGAGCATGGTCTTGGTTGGTCCTTGGTCTTGTTTCAGTTCGTTATAATAGTTGAATTTGTATGTTGATAATTGAGCATAGTCTTGGTTGGTCCCTAATCTTGTTTTGGTTCGTTATAACAGTTGAATTTGGTCCATGGTCATGTTTTGGTCATTTATAACATTGAAGGGTATTATTGTAATAAAGTCAAATCAATTCTTAAGTTAAAATTTTGGTTCCAAATAAGAAAATAGGAAAGTAATTCCTTTCCATTTCCATTTTGTTAAGTTAAAAGAATTCTTTTCTTATGAGATTTGGTTCCAAACAAGCTGTTTTGGTAAGGTATTGAAAATTAAAGAGATGAACTACAAGTTTTGGGATGTTAGTGAACAAGTTAGACCATTCTCTTTCGTACAATCCTCGTGTCACTACTCTCTACTAT
Source organism: Hypericum perforatum (assembly GCA_012979155.1). Taxonomy (NCBI): domain Eukaryota; kingdom Viridiplantae; phylum Streptophyta; class Magnoliopsida; order Malpighiales; family Hypericaceae; genus Hypericum; species Hypericum perforatum. The sequence continues at coordinate 47,748 of SOPF01028739.1, forward strand.
CATGTCATTATTATAGTATCTCGCAAAGTTTTTTTAATACAACTAATTATATTAAATTTGAATATATTTTTGAACAAATTTAAAAATATTAAAATTGATTTCGAACTAATAAAATATCAATTTTCCAAATGCAAAATACTTATAAATAATTATAATTAATTACAAAATATATAAATATATAAAAATAATTATTTTACAAATAAATATTTTAGATTAAATATGCCTAAAAAATATTTCAAAAATAAGTAATTATATAATTACAGTATATCAATAAAGGAAATAGCCTCGAATGCCATGATACCAACATTAAATTATATACTTCTTAATATGTATGAAAAAATTAAGTGTTGCTCAATTAGCTCTAGTGTGACTATTAAATATAGTTTTTTGGAGCAATTTATGCATCACGTCATTGTAGAAAACTGGTAAGTATTCTCATCTATAATCCTGAAGACCCAAGTTTGATCCCCAATTGCAACATAAAAAAATAGGTTAATTATATATGGCTCCCTCGAGTTTGGTATATTTAATGTTGACATCTCTGTTATTCACAAATCGATTAAAAAACCCTTCCTTTTTGGGGAAATTATATGATTCACCCCTTATGTAATAATCGGCATATTTTTCCGATGAGCAGGCATGAGAAATGACACAAATACCCTTATACTAAAAAACACTCTCTCCTCCTCCTTCCTCTTCCCTCTTCCTCCTCCTCCTCCCTCCTTCCTTCTCCTCCTCTGCCCTCCTCCTCCTCCTTCTTCTCTTCCTCTCTCTTCTCCTCTGCCCTCATCCTCCTCTCTCTCCCTCTTCATTAATCGCCTTCTCAACCCGCTCCTTCGCCATCACCTCGTCATGTCCCACCTCTCGATGCACGTCCATAGCATCTGCCCAGCCTATGCGCCCTATCTCAGCTCACCAAATTCTGCACTACCGTCCTTCCTCTCTTCTTGAGGCCCAACCGTACTACCATCTACTGTCAGAGTAGGAGGCTCTCCACTTTTGCTATCGCTAAGACTGCCCCACCCAAGAGCGAGGACTCCGAACCAAGATTCCTCTTGACAAATGCATCCCTGCTACTACTATTATACTGAGTTTCTCAGCTTTAGGAAGGTGATTTTCCATCTGTGTTTTTCTTAATTTGTGGTTTGGTTGATAAAGTTTTGACCTTTTTCTGAATTGGATTTGATTTGAACAGCAGACTATATTGATTAGCCACATTTTTTCTGAATTTGTTACATGGAGGAGGGAGGAAGAGGAGGAGGAAGAAGGTGGAAGAGGAGGGTCGAGGAGGTGGAGGGGGGAGGAGGAGGAAGAGGAAGGAGGAAGGAGGAGGAGAGAGTTTTTTTAGTATAGGGGTATTTGTGTCATTTCTATGCCTTCTCGCCAGAGAAATATGCCGATTCTGGCATGAGGAACTGAATTATATAATTTTCCCAAACAAGAAGGATTTTTAATCGATTTGTAAATAACAAGAGTGCGAGCTTAAATACACAAAAACTGAGGAGGCCAGATATAATTTATCCTAAAAAAATCATAGAAAGATGTGGGCAAAAATTCCACGTAACACCAATCGCCCGTGATTAGGCCACTTATACGCAGTGGATGGTCTTATAAATTGTGATAGCCAAAGAGTTATGGCTGAATTAGTTTAAGATAAGTTTTTTTAGTCAATGACTCTCTTTCTCTCTCTGTTTTTAGAGAGTAGATTTTTCTCTCTCTTTTTGTGGAGTTCCTAGGGTTTTTCAACCCTTCTTCTTCCTTGGCCTCCAGCCTCTCCACCTACCCTCTTTGTGCCTTTCCTTCCTCAGCTTCTCCATCTAAGCTCCTGGTGGTCGTCCTCGCTCCATAGCCGACCGCCTTCAGTTCCAGCCATCCTCCTTAGTCTGTCAGTGACCCTTCTTAGCCTCTCTCCTCAGCTCCGGCGACCCTCCTTAGTCGACCGGCGACCCCCTCAACCTCTCTTCTCGGCTTCGGTGACCCTCCTCAGTCCGCCGGCGACTCTCCTCAGTCCGACCGCCCTCCTCAGCCCATTGGTCAGCCTTCCCGTCTGTTAGTTTTGCCGGCCGTTAGTCTAGCCTCTGGTCAGCCTCGCCACCGGTCAGCCTCGTAGCCGGTCAGCCTCGCCGTAAGCCCATCCACCCGGCCTTCTTTCATCCGTCCGTCACTTGCCCCCCACCGTCGACCACTCAAGCCCCTCCTTTAGTCTACTGGCCCTTTTTACAGGTCGCCTAGAGAGCTTCATGGTGCCCCGGGGGGGGGGGGGGGGTTGGGCTTTCGATCTCCCCCCGGCTGTTCGTATTTTTCTTTCATTTGATGCTTTCTTGCTTGTATCATTGTGTAGCCTTCTGTTCCGAGCCACATCTGTTTAGTGGTCTCGATGACTGTTTGCTTGATTTAGTTTGCTTTTGCTTGAGCCTTTGTTGCTTTGACTTGAGATTCGTTCGGATCTCGTTACATGTCCGATGCTTGTGGGTGGATAGCCTCGTCTTGGTCGATTTATGTCGACTTTGACAATCTGTTGAGCCCACGTTGAGTTGTCCTCTTGACTTTGTCTCGAGATTACTAACCGAATTTTATTTCGGTAGAACTCCGCCTCGATCGATGACCCTAGGATTTTTTCGATCGCCCATCGCTCCACTCCTGTGCCACCTTGCAATCATCGGACTAGTTTCGATTTCGGATTGGATTTCTTGTTCGCTATTTGTGTACTTTGTAACTCGTTTATCTATATAGGCTTCGCGCCACATTATCCGTTAAAAAAAAGTTATGGCTGAATTGTGTTTTAGCAGCAAAGCGTTTTTCTCAGTCGTAATATTTTGCTGCGCATCGATTTTTAACAAGAGTTTTAGTTGCAATCCCGTATTGCACGAGAGAATGCATCAGTTATATATATTCACATGTATGGGCAAGTTTTCATGTAACTGCCTATAAATTTTGAAGTTCTCATTATGATGGCTCTAAGAAGGATCATTTATAATAATATTCACTTATATAAAACATGCCATTATGTTATTTATGCTTCGCCAGGAAATTTTTATTTTGGTTCACATCGTCTTAGTATCCCGATACTAATCAAATAATCTAATTTTGATTAATATCAAAACATACAAAATAAAAGTATAAATAAAGACGGTTCAAAGCTGATCAAAACCAAGAATTCATTCCTTAAATGAATAATATACCCTATTAAATGCAGAATCTGGTGGCCACCTAACCCTATGTACATTGTAATAATTTAATTTCCTATCACTTTCCAATTTTGCTTAGTGGTCCTCTTAGTCGCAGCAAAGGAATAATTAATCGACACCTTTTGAAACAGGGAATAATTGAATTAGAAATCTCTATATATTCTGTCAAAACGATGAACCGTGTGCTTCGGAAACATCGCCAACTTGAGGAACCTCAAAACTTAAAAGTCGAATCTACTATGTATTTAATTAACTTTCATAATTGCGCGAATCATAAAATCACATTTGTTACGTGCACCAACATAAATTTTGTTTCTGTTAAAAGCAGACTATTTCGACCCTGGATGACAATTCTTAATCTAACGGACCAGAAGAGAAGATCAAACATGATTGAAATACCGATAAGGTGGGACCTGCGTTCGATAGTGATGTCCATCATCCACTTTGATAAAATTCGAAGGTAAGTAGGTAACACCTTAGCCAAGAGTGAAATAAATTGATTGCGGAAGGTAATAATCCAGAAACAGAAAAGGGGCCTGGAATAAAGAAAAAGGCATATCATTAAATATTTAAATTAACTAACAAGTGTGCGTTTTAATTTAACTACAAAACCTTGAATCTAAATTGTTAAAAAATATAATAATATTAAATATTTGTTGGTACTTAGAGAGTGTGGGACTTGCAGAATGTTCGCAATTTTTACTATTCACATTAAATTGAGTTGGTAAATTATGTCGAAGATCGAGCATGTAAAATTTTGTGATGCAACTTACTATTTTTACAAATTAAAACGATGTAACATCTCGTGATGCTACTTACTATTTTTACAAATAAACTCGAGCATCTGTTAACATGTTTATTATCATTCGCACACATTTTGAAAACTTTAAAGAAAATCGCACATGCTAAAATTATGCTAAAATTATTCCAAACCAAACGTGTTTAATCTTAGATTTTTCTCAATAAAATATTACATTCACGTTTCTTTAAATACTTGATATATTTTTAATGCCATACAAAATCATTCCAGAATTTTTCATTCCAGCGTGGGATCGATTTGTGTTTCTCTTCATCGTTAATTAGGAGCCACCCATTATTTGTGCATTCTCACACTCCATGTTCTCTTAACTTTATGTGTCACATGCTTACTGACTTCAACTTAGTTAGTCGTCAACTACATCGTAAGTCACAGACAAAATGCGACGTGTTTAAAGATATTCAACTATTTTTTTTTGGTGCTAAAAAAAAATATTCAACTATTGAAATCAATGGTGTGGTGTATACTTGATTATAATCTTTTGTTAGTTAATGCAAATAGTGGACAATTTTTTTCGTAAAACGAGATTGTTCCGTATATTTCAGTGTGGTACGAACTTGTGTAATCGTCTCCAAGATATAACAATTAGGAAATATTTTTAAAAACGTAGTACAACATTTAGGTGAACCCTTAAATACCCAAACTTTCTTTTGATAGAGAATTGAGGGAGATAAGACAACGGATAAATGAATGCAAGTGTTGAATGAGATGATTTACAAATGAGGGGAAAATGCTTATTTATATGCTACTGATGGAAGTGTCTCAGTTCCAAGAGACGTATCTATTAGCCGATAGACAACTGCTTATTCTGGATGATCTTGTTTCTTCGGAGGATATTCTGGATAAACTTTATCTAGCTTCTTTGCGTCCCTTCGAAAGGTATTCTGGATAATCTTTATCCAGCCTCCTCGCATCCCTTCGGGATGCTAGATTAGTGTCGAAGTGAGGCTCAATTCTAAACGCTATGAAATAAAAACTGGAATGCGTTGACATATTTTGTTTCAAAGATAGCATATTTCTCTGTCATATTTTCATATTTTGTATGTCAACATTAACATGTGTAACAAAAGAAGGGGGCTACCAGTGAATTTAGAGAAAAGATTAAAAGAGAGAGAGATTAAAAGAGAGAGAGATTAAAAGAGAGAGAGAGAGAGAGAGTGAGTGACCTTGGATCTGGAGGTGAACTCTCGCTGCCACCTTTGGTGGATAGAGAAACTGCGCTGCTATCACCATTCCAAGAGAGTGGTATCGTAGGGATGCATCTAGCAGATGACGACCCATTCCTTCCTCTTTCTATCCTCTGCCGTCGCCAGCGACAATAATCCTCATCTCGACTGCATCTGTGACCTCAGCTTCTTTTGTTCTCGCCGAGAATTACCTTCATCCTCGTATTATTTTTCTCTTTAATCCCACAATCTAGAAGAGAAGGGAAATTAGTTAAAAGACCTCCCAAAATAAACAAAAGCATGTGACACATATTAAGTAAAAGATTTATACATGTCAATATTAACATATTCATAACACCAATATTAAAAAATAAAATATGTGAGCGCGATCTTTTCGTATGGTTTGGAATAATTGCCCTCCGTACCCAATCTAATCTCTTTCAGGGGCATCCTCGAGGTACTTGCATACCCTCATAACTTTGACAGCTACGCAATTTCGAATATTACCAAAACTAAAAGCTCACCATTTTCTAGCGACGATGCGACCTGCGAAGCGCCTTAGTGCACACATGCGCGCGCATGCTCGAATGGTACTTCACATCGTTCTCATATCTAGCAATAAGTCAATTGAAAGAAAAATGTCAATAACCAAGATATCTAGTGTGATTCTTGGTAAACAAGAAAAAGAAAAAAATGTCGTACATTTTCGATATAGTAAAAAAAAAACACTCCCTTATTTTAACCACCATTTTGGACTCTCTTTTTTGGGTATTTTGAGTTTAGCTATCATTTAATCCAACATCAACAAATCAATTATTCAAATTTTCAAACATGATATATCATTTCATATGCCTCACAAGACGCTAGAATAAAAATTATAGTGGCTGTTTTCTTCCGGATAAACACCACTGCCACATATAGAGCCCACGGTTTCACGGGGATGGTCCATGGTATGGTACGAATAGCTTCTTTTTCAGGCTTGTCCAGAATTTAACTTGCAGATTTTTTCCAATTTGATAGACTAGTAGACTACGGGGTGTGCATTCGGTATATACCGATCCCGAATACCGAATACCGAAAATACCGAATACCGAAATTTCAAAAAAATTGATACCGATCCCGAATCGAAATTATTTCGGTATCATACCGAATATCGAATTAAAATTTCGGTATTATACCGAAAATACCGAAAACTACCGAATTTCAGAAGAAAAAAAAATGGACCGAAGGAAAAAGCTCTATATACACAACCATTTTAATCTCAGACCAATAACTGCAAAAAAGTTTCACAAGTTCAAGTTTCAAAAGTATCACAAGTTCAAATACTGAAAATCCAAACAAAACACACTAATAAGCATGTTGCTGTAATATCCAAAGTCCAAACAGAATACAATAATGAGCATGCTGCTGCAATATCTAAGTTCCAAGCAGAGGCTTATTCGACCACTTTTCCACAGTGGCTTTGCAACTTCCCAGTCATTGACATGTTCAACTGATTTTTTCTAAAGTGTTGGAAGAAGTAGAAGTAAGTGTCACATTTGAATTCGAGTCCAATGAGAGCTTGTTCAATTCTGAAATAAAGCACAAAACAAATTTATTACAAAAATATCAAGCCATTAGATACTAAACATATTAATCCAAAAGAGTTCTTAGTTCTTACCATCTTCAATTTTATCTTGAGCATCGGAGTTGGACTTAAGTTCAGCAATAGCTTCAATTTGCTCAGCAAAAAAGTCAGAATTTTTCAGCCAATCTTGGACACATAACAATGCTTCGACACTAGTTGGACCCAAAGAACTCCTAAAAGCATCCAACACCCGTCCACCTAACAAAATCAAGTTTGGATATGATAAATTCATAAGAGTAGTTAAACATTGAAAAGTTCTTGAAATAGAAGATTACTTACTTGTGCTAAATGTCGATTCTGAAGCAACCGTTGAGATAGGCATGGCCAATATATCTCTTGCCATTTGTCCAAGGATAGGAAGGCGAAATGAATTATTTTTCCAATAATGAAGGATGTCAAACTTGGTATTGGTATTTGGTATCTCTCTATCCTCATTAATGTACCTATCTAATTCGGACTTCCCATCCGAAGTTCCAAAATTGTCTTTCTTTAGCTTGTTAAGGTGCTCAAGCCTCTCAAACATCTTTTGCTCACTCTTTGCCAAATTTGATCTATGTCTTTGATCCATACATTCTCCTTCATTTTCCACATTTCCATCTCCTCCGTTTTCCAATAGCCATTTTTTCCGGTAATCTTCAAACAATGCATAGAGTGTGTCTTTGACTGCTTTAAACATTGTACTAGCCTTTGCTCCATATATATCTTTCAAACACAACTCTACATAATCTAACTTCACACGTGGATCAAAGATAACTGCAACGAAGAGCAATTTGTTCAACTTTTCAGGGTCTCCCTAATACTTATCATACTTGTCTTTCATAGCTGTTGCCATTATAACAAGCTCGACATCAGAAGATTCTTGCCATTCTCTTAGTGCCTCATCTAATGTCATAATCTCATGGAAAAATGTGTTGGAAGTAACAAACTTAGTTCCAGACACTTTCAAAGTTAGTTCATAAAAGTATTTCAGAAATACAACTAATCTTTTACCATTTTCCCAGTCTAAGAAATCTGGTACCCAACACTTTCCCTTATCATCAGTCAATTTATCCCTGAAACCTTCATTCTCATCTTCATATCTTATAAGTGCCTTCTCTAACTTAATAGCAGTTGCCAACATGAAGTAAGTTGAGTTCCACCTGGTTGGCACATCTTGTACCAATGAACACTTACTGTCAATATTTTCAGCCACCACACATTCCTTAAATTTCCATGACATCTGCGGAGATGCTCTTATGTGCTTCACAAGTTCTCTAATCTTCACCACTGAAATATCCATCAACTCTAATCCTTTTTTCACAATCAAATTAATAATATGAGCTACACACCTCATATGCATCATCTCACACCTCAGTACACTAGATGATCTGTTGCAATATTTTTCCTTCAAATAACGTAAAGCAACATCATTTGAACTAGCATTGTCAACGGTTATTGTAAAATTGTTCTCCAATCCCCAATCACGAAGACATCTATCAATAGCAAGTCCAATATCTTTTCCCTTGTGTGAAAAAATTGGACAAAAACTTAGAATCCTTTTATGCAATATCCAATTCTCATCAATAAAATGAGCTGTCAAACACATATAGTTAGCATTCTGATTTGATGTCCATGTATCAGTTGTAAATGAAACTCTTTGCTTAGACTTCATCAACATCCCTTTCAACTTGTCTCTCTCATTTGTGAACACCAAAAATATATCGCGTTGAATTGTCCATCGTGAGGGGACCCGAAACATTGGACATACAATAGCCATGAACTCTATGAATGCAGGATGAGCAACAAAGCTAAATGGTAGTTCAGCTCTTACTATCAACCTCAACAAAGCATTCCTAACTGTTTTGGTATTACACCTAATGGTAGTCATCACCGTATTCTCACCCGAACATGCACCAAAGATTGGTTGAGAGGGATCAGTTTTACCTTTAGCTTTTCTGGGCATATTTTACTGTGACTTCTCAAACTAGTAGTCCCATTCTTTTTAGGATCGGCTCGAACTTCAGCCTTACACGCCTTGCAGCGAGCCATGGATATCTTATCCTCGCTTTCGAATCTATCGAACTCAGCCTAATACAATGACCTTGGCACCATCTGCCTCCTCTTTTTAGGAAGGGGACCAAGACCAAGACCCTCCACACTATCCTCTTTGGCATCCATCTCAATCTACAATTATGGTACTGATTAGGGTACTGATTAAGTCAATCTTAGAGTACAAAATGAAACCCTAATTACCAATTACAAAACGAAACCCTAATTACCAATTACAAAACGAAACCCTAATTACCATTCTCTAATCTGTTGTCGATGAAAGTCCAGGAGGGGAGCGTTGCAATATCCCGTCGTCAATGATAGTCCAAGAGGAAGCGTCGCAATATCCCGTCGTCGTCGTCGATGAATTTTTGCGAAGGGGAAGGGTCAAGGGAATGTTGAAGAGGAACTGAGAGGGATTATCTCTGTTTGTTAGATTTTTTAGTTGTTTGGAGTCACGTCTGTGATACAGCTTGCAAGGGGAGGGATAATATATAATTGGAAAATTACATTTTACTCATTTGGTATTTTCGGTATTACCGAAATAATTTCGGTATATACCGAAATTATACCGAATACCGAAATTCACTGAAATTTTCTAAAAGTCCATACCGAATTAAATCCCGAGTACCGAAATACCGATCCCGAAATACCGAATACCGAAAAAAAATCGGTACTACCGAATACCAAATACCATTTGCACACCCCTACTAGTAGTTACATTTGGATTCTTTGGGCTTTCGCATGATGTTTCTCCTACACCATTCCACTCCACAATAATTTTATTGCAGGATTTCTTTACCTCGAGTTTTATGAATGATCCAAAAGTCGAGTTACCGTCGAGTAATTGTGTGTTTGGTTGTGTTTTTTCAACGTGGGAAATATAAATTTTATAGATAGTTCATCATACGGTGTATGTAGTTACATTTTTCTACGTTATGGTGGTTTACTTTTTTAGGGTACTTATGTCTGCATATTTTTATATTATTTTCTTTTCATTTTCATTTTAATTCTATATAAAAATAAATTTTATTCTACCAACCTTATTTTCAAGAAATTTTAATTTTAATTTTCTTCTCCCTCCATTTTGTTTCCAAAAAATGGTTGAACTTTTGAGTACAAAAAGTTTAAAGTTAGCCTTTAATAATTATTATTTTTTAAGAAGAAAATATTTTTTATAATTAGTATATTTAATCATGCCTTAAATTGATTTAGGAAAAGTACACCTGTGATTTTATCGATCATCACTTGAAATCCTATGATTTTTGAATTGTAAAAAAGTCCAACTTATAGCAAATTTTTATCAAAGACTCGTTTGGGGTCTAGTTCATGAATTTTTTTCAAAATAGCGTATTTTTGATGTCTAGTGGTGCCATATGATAGAGACTCTATTGCTAATATTAAGATGGATAAATTATTAAATTAATACCAAATTTGTTTATAATTTCTAAAAAAACCATAAACTATAAAAGATATATTAAAGCCTTTGACATCCTTTTTGACCACTGGCCGATTGGTCGACGACTTCCTCTCTGACCACCGACCATATTTCAACTGGTCTCTAGCGCTCTCTCTGACCATCAGCCATACTCCGATGGTTTCAAGTAAACTGCTAATAAAAAAAAGACCCGAGAAGGGAGAGAAGTAGGAGCAAGATGATGAGGAGTAGGTTAAGGAGGAGTGATGCCATTTGGGTCGAGAATGGGGGATGAGGTAGGCCTAATACATATATCTCTATTATAGTTGAGGTGGCCATCTAATTATCATTCTGGCCCACCCCCAAGCCTTCCTCGGGTCTCTATCTCTTCCTCAACCCCTTCCTCCAATACAACCTTCTACCCCCTCCAAGTCCCCTTCCTCATTCCTCATCGTAGCCTCGTCCCAGCCTTGCCCTCTTCTCCCCTTAGGCCAAAGTTAGAAAAAAGAAGGTCCAGAAGAAGAAGCTCTCCAACAAAAAAGTTCTTGAACTCGAGATTGAGATTTCAAGGAAGGATAAGCCATAACAAGAAGTTCTGAAACCCGGTCCCTCAACTTAGCTACCCAAGAATTACATCTTAGACGTGTGGGGTTTGTAGTATTTTGAGATTGGGATTTTGAGGAAGGATAAGAGTGGTAGCAGCAGTGGAAGAGTTTGAGATTAGGAGCAGCATTGGGAGGCAAGATGGAGCTAGCAGAGAGCTTGGTCCTGGGTGAGAGTAGAGTAATATAACGACAAAGAATATGCCATGGCGGCAGCAGAAGAGGAGGAAGCGAGGAGGAGAGAAAAGATTGAAGGAGGGAAAGAAGAGGAGAAAGGGGGAGGAGGATGAAGAGAAAGAGAGAGAGAGAGAGAGAGAGAGAGAGAAAGGAAGAGCAATAGGAGGAGAAAGATGTAAAAAAAATTAAATTCCATACTAATTTGGTGATTTAGTCATTGCTCAAAAATTTATGATAAAAAGCTCGAGACTGACCTGTGATAAAATGTGGTAATACGATTCAAAAGTCATAGGATACTCAGGTGATAATTGATAAAACTACAAGGTGTACTTTTCTCAATTAATTTTGTACAGTTAATTGATTTGTTAATTGGCTTTAGAAAATCAAATAATTAGCAATTTTAGATTATGAGTAATTAATATATTCTTTTATTCATTCATTTATTTAGAAATTGAGGGGCTATTCTAGTATATAATACAAAATAAATATGGTTACAACCATAATAACACCTTACTTAAAGCTTAGCTTTTTGTTTAGCCTATCAAATTAATGGCTATAACTATTTTTATATAACTTAGAATCTCATTTTTGGATGTTGTCATAGCCGACTTCAATAAAATCATTATGTAAACTTCATTGAAAAAATTGGTAGGAGAAAAAGAAGCGCTCTGACGTGATAAAAATTTGTCTTGATATTGATATCGATAAACAAAATATGTCTAGAAGGTGGTTGTGGAGGGAGCAAAACTATACGATGTTTGGTAATCTACCACTAGAGGAGGGTTATGTTATGTTAATCCTGAGGAAGGCACAAGAGTTTTTGGTTGCTTGGTGTTAGCTACAAAGAGGGTAGGGTCTCAGGTGCCAATGACGCAAATGGTATGATGGCTTTAGGTGGTTAGCTCCATTGGAAGGTGGGTAAAACTGAAACTGATGGAGCAACGAAAAAGATTTTGGGATCGCCTAGAAGAGAAGGGGTGATTCGAGATTTGAATGGAGCTTATTGTGTTGATTTTGTGGGAAACATCAAAGTCTATGATGCATTACTAGAGACATTGCGGGCATTTGGCATGGGCTGAGACAATGATGATGTCGTCATAATGTGTTAGTTAAGACTAATTTGCAACTAGCAAATAAGCTTCTGTCTGAGGGAGTGGTGCATGAGCAATCACTTTCATCCTTGTGATTAGTTATCGTAACTTCATTAGCTTCATTTTCATAGGAAAGACAATAAAATAGCATATCATGCAGCCAATTTGTTTGGGTTATCCAGTGGACTGGCATGTCGTGTCTTCACCCTCTTTAGCTTGTACTGATTTGGTAGATCAAGGCAGTCTTGATATTGTGTGACCTAGATTTATTACTCTATCATTTTCTGATTTTGTTGAATAAAAGAGCACAATAACTTCCATTATTTAAAAAAATAAAATAAAGGGACACACGTTATGAAGATATCGTCATTGAGTCCAAACATAAATATTAGAATTATTAGTTAAATGAAGTTCTTTCCAGATGGCAATATCAGAATGTAGCTCTCCCCTAAGTAAAAATATATAATTACTATAACTATCTTTCCCAAGTAAAGGTGGAGCTATCTTTCCTCTCCTTTTCCTTCTTCCGTTCTTCTACCTAACCATCTATTAACCACCATACTCACTCTTCTGCAATCTCCCTTTTCCTGAGTTCTCTTCTCTTGATAAACCTTTCTTCCACACCTTCTTGAAGCTTGCTTGAGACCAGATCTAGTGGCTTCCAGAGCTCATCCTTAAAGCTTTACTTAGAGCTTTCTCCCAGCTCCTTTGTACTACCCTCCAACACTTTGAGTCTCGTCTCCACGTCACCTTAGGAGTTGGCCCATCAACTAGCAAGTCAGAGTTTACTCTGGTGGATCATCGTAAAAAAATTGGGTCAGAGGAGACTGTTGCTATCGACATATTTTTTTACCTTACTTCTTATTTATTTTTTTCATGCTTTTTGTGATCCACTTATGTGCTATTACTCGTGATTTATGTTAGGCATGTAATCATGGTGGTTTGGAGGTGTTGGTGTGGTTTTTAACACCAAAACTAAAAAATGAAATCGGGTTGACAGGTTCATGAAAAATCATGATTTGTCAATTTGATAGTTTGGCAGTGTTGTGGTTTGGTATCGGTTTGTAATCACAATATTCATCATTGCTTGATATCATTGTATCTACCAAATTGATCTGATATCCAGTTAACTAATGATCCAATGAGAGTGTGATAATGACTGTGAAGCAAGAATGCAGAGTGTAAAAAGTAATAGTGGCATGATATAAATAGTGAGAAATATAGCTTTTATGTATAGCAAAGAACCATGTATTTTCCCTGAAGATGAGGAATTAAATGATAATGACTGTTAGCAACTGATTAGAGATTACAACCCAAGTACTCTGTCGCTTCTTATTGAACAACAATACACAAACAATAATAAATCCAAATTGTCGTTGACAGCGAGTTCATAAATCAAACAATTCAAGTTCAACATTAATACAATCCAATTTTAACACAAATTACAATCCCAAGTTCAACACAAATTACAATCCAAGTTCAAGAAGATAACAATAAGACACTACAGAAGCCTTCACAATAGATATTAAGCCTCCATAATGCATAAGTCTTTATAGTAAGCAACAAGCCTTCAATCCATCATTCAAAGTTTAAATTTTAGCCTATAATTTGTCATCTTCGCGTTCCATTTCTTCCTCAAGTTCTGCATATTACATAAGTAAATAAATTATAACTTAAATAGTATAGTACCGAAAAGTCAAAAAGTAATTGGTTATGAATAAATAACTAACCTTCAAGTACTTTATTCTCATCTAATTCCTCCTCCTCTTCATTAGTGTATTGGTTGACCCACAATCAATTTTGAGCATACACTAAAGCTTGCACACTTCTTAGCTTTAATAAACTTCAGTACGGATCTAACACGCGCCCACCCATACTGAAAGCAGATTCTGAGGCAACAGTTGACATCAGAATTACTAGCACATCTCGTGCAATATCAACCATGATTGGGTACTTGATGCTATTAACTTTCCACCAACTCAAGATGTAAAAAATATCAGAAGTAATCTCTAATGGATCTTACAACAATTTGGCTAAATTTGATATTGCATCACTAGACTTATCCGCCAAAATTTATTTATCGTATTCATCCCAAAATTTCAAGCCAACCATGTCATCATCATCATCGTCATCGTCATTAACATCTTCCTCATCCTCTTCCAAATGAGGACCAACATGGAATAAGCTAGTGGAAGCATGTATACAAGATCGACGTGAACATTCTACATATTGTAAATACAAGTTAGACAACATTGAATCCCCCCAATCTGCATATGCATTCGCTTATGCTTCAATGTATAATTTAGTAAGTGTCATCCTAACATATTTGTGCTTGTATCAAGGATCCAAAATAATAGTAATACAGTAAGTCATTAATAGATTCAAATATATCCCAATACTTGTGCTAATAATTTGCAAGCCATAGATGCTACCATTGAATCACTATTTAAGACACGCTTCTCAAGCACATGATGCATGTCTATAAGATCATGAAAAAATTCATTAGATGTTACACTTGTACTTTTAGTGAATTTCCTTGTAACTTCATAAAATATCTTCAAAAATTTTAATAAACATCATGCATCTTTCCAATCATCCTTATTAAGAGGCATGATAACCATTCTTTCCATCATCTCTTTCTAAACAAAATATCGCAAAAATATGCCATCATCATCATCATCATTTCTACTCTCCTTAATATCACAAAAATTTGCCATCATCTCTTTCTAAATGAGAGAATGCTCTTTCAGATTTCTTGACAGCATTTAACATCAAATATGTAGAATTTCACCTTGTATCCACATCTATACACAATACTTTCTTGCAATCTAAACTTGTGGCTTTGACACAATCCTCAAATGCTTTCAGCCTTGGAGCAGAACTCACAATATACTTTATAGCTTTGTGAATGCTCAAAATAGATTAAGGAATCTGTCTCAAACCACTTTTAACTATCAAATTGAAAATATGAGCACAATAACTCATATTCATATGTTCATGATTAGCTACTACATTTTTCAACTTGTAGCATGTGGATGATTTCAAATTACAAATTGCCGAATCATTTGAAGAAGCATTGCCAACTCTGATTGCTAGAATCTTGTCAATGCCCTACTCAATCAAAGATTGCCCAATACAACTTTAATTGTCTTTCTTTTGTGATCATCAATTTGAAAAAAGTTCAAAATTCTTTTTTGATACTTCTAATCCTTGTCAATACAATGTCGAGTTAAACACATGTAATTCATTGTTTGGATTGAAGTCCAAGTATTAGTTGTAAAGCTCAACCTCTAACCCTTCAACAATTTTTTTACCTTTGTCATCTCCTTAGGATATATTTTAATGCAATCTTTAACCACAGTTGTCCTACAACAGATCCTAAACCTAGGATTCATATAATTCTATAAGCCTTAAACCCCTCACCTTCCACAATTCTAAAGGATAACTTATCTTTTATTACCATCATTGCCAAATATTTTTGACCCCCTTCTTGACTAAAAGCAATAGCTTTAAGCTGAGCTACACCACCAATGTTCACAGATGATTCAAATGATAAAATACTTTATTTCAAATCTTTCCTAGGAAGCTTCGGGCATTTATCCTTAAGGTGAGCCATCAATACCCTTGTTATATTCCTCTTAGGATTACTTAAGTATTTCCATCTATAATGATTGCAAGTAGCTTTTTCATTACCTTCTTGACAATTAGGAACTAGTGTAAAGTGCTCTTATGCTGGACTAGTTTTCCTCCTACTCTTGTTACTCTCTATATTCATATCAAATGAGTTCTTTCTTATAGAAGCTAAAGGGGGTTTCATGGAAATATCACCTGCTACTTCTTGCTGGCCAATTTCTCTGGCAAAACTTAATTGCCCAAGTTCCTTTTGCACACCATCAATCTTGATCTCCCTTGCCTACAAGTCAATCAAAACTAGTTTACATAAGAACACCTTATATACATCACAATAAAATAACTTAAATTTCACAGAGTATTAGTATATTACCATGATAATAGATGATTAAAGAGAGCTGTGAAGAGGCAAGGGCAAGAGGAAATTGCCAAATTATGAATCTGAGCAAATTTTGAATTTAGGGATTTAGGGTTTCTGGGATTAATTAGGGACGGATTATGACTTTGGAGGGAGGATAGGGCGGAAGAAAAAGGCGGAGGATGGTGGCAGAGGGTGGAGGTCAATGGCAGCGGTGGGTGCTTGTGTGATAGAGAAGATGAATATTAGTAGATCTAGGTTTTTAGTTTGGGACATGGGGACTTTTTCTATCAGAGCTCTCTGTCGAGAGCTTTTCTTTTGACAGTGCTTTACTTTATATATATATATATACATACTTGATTTTGTAATGTCACTATGTAGTTTAGAATTAAACCCGAACCACACAACTAGAGTATCAGTGTCAGTGCCAAACTATACCATTAAACTATTTATATTGTGGGTTGGAAAAGTGTCTGTTTTGGTGTCGCTCAGTTTGTCAGTTTTAGTAGTTTCACACTCTCACCTAGTTTATGTACGTCTGTTGTATGCTTTTTCTTGGATCAACTTTGGCCAAATCTGAGATCCACTCAGATTGTGATATCTTTGTTATAGTTGCAGGTAGAGAACTTTATCTCGGTTGATTTTGGTCAGTCTTGACTCTCATTTGTGTGTATCTTGTATGCACTCAACTACCTATAAGGCCTCGTCTATGAGTTACCACGTGTTTATTAGCTACAAATTATCTTAATAGATTTTTGCCCCGATCGTTGGCTTTTGTGCCTTTTCAATTGCCCTTTGCTTCCCCTTATACCACCTTACTATCATTAGTTTGGTTCTCATGTTCTATTTAGTTTTATTGTCTTATGTCTATGTATTTATCTTCTTTGTACTATAATCTATTTTTAATATAAGCTTTGCGCCACCTTTATCCCTAAAAAATGGCAATATAAATAACATGGATCTTCCATCACATATTGTAATAGACCTAGGAGTGAGCAAATAAACAAAAAACTGCTAAACCGGACAAAACCAAATTGGAAAAACCAGACCAGACCAAATAAGAAAATAGTCCAGTCTGGTTCGAATATTTTAGAAAATCTAGTTTCTAGTCTGGTCCCAGTCTTGTTTGTTAAAAAACTATAAAAATCAAGACCGAAATAAAATTTTACCAATTAAATTTTAGCTAGCAGCGAGAAGCCCATGATTAAAATTAATTTTGACTTTAGTACAAAAGAGGAATTGCAAGCGGCTTGCCCACTCTAATTAAAATTTTACCAATTAAAATTTCTCTCTTATCTTTTCAGCCGAGGCAGAAACCAAAGTTACAAAATCCAAACTCTCGAGTCCTGAGGTCGAACAATCTATCTCACCGAGGATCGTATTCCATGTTACATACTTCCACAATTCCACCTCTCAATCTTCAGCTATCGGCCACCTCCACCGACCTCCGATACATCCACTGCTCTGGACTCCAGTTGTAGTGCAGGTAATTGATTATCGACCTACGAATGTGGTTTCGATCCTTTCTACTTTGCTTTTCGTAGGCTCCCCTGTTTACAACTAGCTAAGATAATATCCCGAGTTAGATTATTAAGATAGTCTCGGCTCCGAGAATAAGAAGAAATTTTTAAAATTTGAATTTAAATTAGGGTTTACAAAATTGGGGATTTTGAAAAAAATTACAAAAGGGCAAAGTCTGGTCTGGTTTTATAGGGAGCTTATGAATTGGTGGCAATTTGTCTACAAGGTTCCAGACGTTGAAACCCTATATGAGCTTAGACCAACTGCAACAGCGGCTTTGTGCCAGCTCCGGGCTGGACCGGGCCCGCATGGGGAGTGTTAAATGGTTGACCAACTAGGAAAAAGAAGGGGTGGGACGGGCCCCACTCCTTAGTTTATTATTTTTTTGTTTTCTTTTTTTTAATGTAAATGTTATCCTATTTTGTATATTTGTCACAAAATTATTCGATCCCAATATTTTTAAAGATAAGATTTGAGTTGGAAAAAATCTTATAATTATCTATTGAAATTTAATTAGCATTGCCTACATTTATAATTTATGATAAGGTTATTTTCTATGTAATTTGAATTATTGCTAATTTAATAATTTTCTAAAAAAAATTATTGTTTATAAGATAAGATTTGAGTTGGAAAAAATCTTATAATTATCTATTGAATTTTATAAAATAAAAAATGTATTAACTTTAGATAAATAAATTGCATATATTACAATGATCTTAAGCTTAAATTATAGAAAATGCATATATTACAAAATTCATAAACAGAAATCATAGAAATTACATATATTACAACACTCGTAAGCAAAAATTACATAAAAATACTACATTCAATCTCCATACAAAACAGAAAGAAGGCGACGTTTCATTTCTTCTTCTTCAGGGGAGAGGTGTTGTTTCATCGTTAGTGTATTCAGTAGCTCAATTTGTTTCTTTTGAAAATCCATTTTTTTCATTTCATGCTTATGCCGTTGTATTTCTAATTTAGTCTGACTCTCGGTCTCTATTTTCTTGTGCATCAATTCTGCCTCAGAGAGTCGGGTCATTCGCAATTCTCGTATTTCAACAGCAAGGTCATCAACGATAACCTTTTCTTTTCCTCTTTTTTTAGCTACATCTCTACCTGTAGGACGCGCCATTGATGATGATCCGACATATGGAGTATCGGAATTGGAGGGGATTGAATAGTCGCCTTCGTGAGTCGTTCTAGTTCTTTTTGAACTTCCCCCACTTTCCACAAAATCCTACTCAACCTCCGGAGGACAATAGTTTGTAGCGTGTTGTACATCCAAACTCCACTTTGGATGCTTACACATAACTTCGTTAAACACAATCAAGTCAGAAAATTTGACATTGGTGTTACCTGCGTATATTGCTTGTGCTTCTCGCTCTACATCAGCCATGCTCTACAGAACGAATTAGCAGCTTAGCTAGTTATATGAGTGCTAGAGAAGAACTCCACAATAGACATGCTCATAATGCTCTAAAAAATGATCTCATTGAGCATATTTGGTAGAAATTTGGAAATCGTAGTTAATTTTTAATTAGCATTATCTGTATTTGTAATTTATCATTTCGCAATTTCTATGTAATTTGGATTATTGACAATTTAATGTTTTAATGAATTTTATTAGTATTTTATTTTTCGAATTTACTAATTTAATACATGTACAAAATTTATATAAGTTCGAATATAAAAATTGAATTAATAAATTAAAGTTAATTAGGTTGATGATGTAGAAGATAGATATATTAATTGTTTATTGCCTGGGGCTGGGTTGGGTGAGGGCTACTGCTGTGGGTAAAAAATTGAGGCTGGGGCTGGTTTGGCTGAGAAATCAATTAAATATTGCAGGGCTGGGTTGGCTCGGGGCTGCTGCTGCGGATAGTCTTAAAGTGATTCTTAATTTATGTTTTTTATCAATGATTATAATACAAGTACTTTATGACTATTTCCTCGGATAGGTAATGTGATCAAAGCTGTATGTTCTATTTTCAGAATGTGAAAAGATAAAGTTCCAAGAACCAACACGAGCACAACTAGTACATATGAAGTTTTAGAAAAGGCAATTACGGCTAGTTGGAAAGATAGCGGAGCACCTTCAAAGCCAAAAAAATAATAATTTAAGAGCGCGGCAATATGGAGCGAATATGAAAGGTTCAAAGATGATCAAGATTTGTTAAGGAAAATAAATTTTTTGTCTCTGAGATAAATTCTGAGTTAATGATGGAGTATAGGTTCTTGAAGCACATGATTGAGATTATATCCAAAAATTGTATGTATATCTTGAATATTTATATGAGGTCACCTTAAAGATTTTCGACTCCAAATATGTCACATTTAATCTTTTCTATGATGAGATTATTGGACTCTTCTCCACTTTAAAGCGATGGATAGAGAATGTTGATGTTGACATCAGTAGCACTGCAAGGAAGATGAAGGAAAAATTGACAAAATATTGCGGAATCCTAAAATGATGAACATGTTGATCTTCGTAGTGGCTGTCATAGATCATCGGTACAAGTTGAAGTTTGTTGAGTTTACAATACACATTTTGTATAATGATCAAGGAGTAGCCGATTTGATGAAATCAAAGAAAAAAGAATAGCTTTACAAGTTCTTTACTCATTACAAAGACGAGGTGACACCATCTAGGATTAGTGATGACATGAGTGGAGGTTCTTCGAATTTTATCACATCTTCATCTACGATTGACATAAGTGGATCTAATATTGCAATGATAAAAATATATTAAATGTTTGATGGTGAGAGTGGGCAAGGAGTTTAGTCTTATTTGGATATTTATCTTGTAGAGAAAATTGTGCCGGTGAATAAACATAATTCACCACCGTTTGATATTCTTAATTGATGGAAAAGAAATGCTCTTAGGTTCCCGATCCTTTCTCAGATGGCTCGTGATGTATTAGCAATTTCAATCTTTACTGTTACTTCCGAATCTATGTTTAGCACAGGAAGACGAGTGCTTGATGATTTTAAGAGTTCTTTGGCTCATGTTATGTTAAAATTTTATTATGTTCTCAAGATTGGCTTCGAGGATCCTTTTATTCTATTAGTAAAGAAGAGAGTTTGGACGAACAAGATAATATTATATTCATTAAATTTTCTTTTTTTCATCTTTTGAGTTTTAACATAAATTAAAATTTTACAAATACGTAATATAAATTATATTAATGTTGACAGAAATTGCTCATGGTGATTCGCACTCGCAACTTTCAACAATCAGGGACACTATCAAGATTGGCAAAGATGACGAGGGTGTAAACAGAGATTTGTGAATTTGTGTTTGGAAATTTTTAATATATGATGAGAGGCACATTTTGACACGCCTCCGATGCAATATAGTTTATGAAGTAGGGTTGTCGATCCCACGAGGAATGAGGTTGCACCTTACTCGGCTTACTTACTATGTTTTAGGAATTTTATGTCTTTGGTTTCTTTGGTTTAGTTTAGGTGGCTTAACAAACTAACATACTTAAAATGAAAATACAACCAACTTAAATCATGCAAGATCACAAGAAAACACAAGAACACAAGATTTATATCAACTTAAAACAAGTGGTGTGATACCATAGATTACTTAAGTAAACTAAATAGTTTGTTGGGTTTTTAAGTTTGTGTCATGATCCGGGTGTTTCAAGGCAACTAATCTATGCTTTCGTGCTAGATTAGTCTAAATTGATCTTTAGCTAAACTTATATGAATTCGATGTGCTTTCGCCCCCACGATCCACATAAATCTAACTAAAGACCAACTATATACTTCACCCTTTTGGATAACCAATCACCAAGTGAAATTTTCATCTCACGAGGCAACGGATCAACATGTTGAATGTTCGATCAAGTCTTTCTTCTTTCGATCTCAAGACTTGATTATTTTTAAAGTTCTAGGTGATCAAATTAGACTAGGCATTAAGTCCTTTAACATATACATGATTCTTTTAATTTTTACCCATTTTAAACTATTAGAAAACTTAAGTTTTCAAGGCATCACACCATTAAGTAAACTACTCACACTTGTTTAAACAAACATACACACATATATATATTACATAAACACAATCAACATACACATTACAAAAAAAGATAAACAAGAATAAAAAGGATAAGAAAGTGTAACAAATTCCAAGCATAAGCTTGGTTTATGCCTTAGCTTTTTTTCTTCCTTCCTTCTCTTTTTCTTCTTTTGGTTTGGTACGTGAGTGTTTTCTTTCTTGGCTGCCCTCTCTCTCTCATTTATTCAATAATTCTATTACAAGCCAAAAAGCACAAAGCATTGATGAGAGATAAATGCTTTGGCAACTAAGTCTAAGCACTTTGCCAAAAGATGTTTGCCATTAGCCTAAAGTATAACAAAAGTCAAGGAAAGTTAGGCAAGAAAATATCTCAATGTTTCCCACTCATATTCCATCCATCCTCATCCAAAATGGCTGCCACCAATTTGAGCCAAGAAGCTCATCTTGGGCCCAAAATTATCCATCAAGTTTGGCCCACTCGGATAGAATTGACCCATGATATTGGATCAAGCATTTTTCTCTCCTATACAACGAACTGGAAGAAGACCTTTTGATACTTTGTAGCTATGGATGTCTTCTTTCCAATGCCACTGACAACGCCTCAATCCAACGTCGGATGAGAAAGTTATGAATTTTTTAGTAGCAAGAGTTCAAGTCTGACGCCCTCCACGAGTAGCTACGGTTTAAACCATTTTTTGCAACATTTTGCCTTGTCGAGTCCGTCTTGCTTGCTTCCTCGAGGTCTTGGTCGTGTCTCCTTAGATAATTGTCCGTAAAGCTCCTAAAAAACAAGAAAATATAATAAATGAACAAACACAACAAAAGTATAAAATGTACATATATAAGACATAAACAAAGAAAAACTCGTAAAAACAATGAATAAAAACGCTAAACATGCACTAAAATGTACATAAGTAATGAGTATTTTTAACACTCATCACACCCCCACACTTGAATCTTTGCTTGTCCCCAAGCAAAACTCAAATGTGGACACAGACAAAACAGAAATCATACAAAAACAAATCATACAAAAACACACGAAACACATAATGAAGTAAAAACTTGGCAAGACTCAATCAAAACTTAACTTCCCTCAAAAACATCAACTTCTATTAAAATTCCATCATAAACCTAGTTAGTTCATTAATTCAAAGCACAAAACACTACAAACTAGTAGTCACCTCGACACTATATTGTTTAAACAAGTGTTGACTCTATGTAAAAGACACTAGAAGGTTAAACTCTCGAGGATAGTAAAGTGTATCACTCATATAATGTGTATGGTCAACTTTCCTATCACTCGCATATTGGTCAATATCTCAAAGCATCATATGTCCTACTCAGCGCTATCTAAAAGTCGCAATGGTTGTCAATGATCGGGGGGCTTTTTCATTGGGTTATAATGGGGCTGAAGGTCAGGGTGAGGTAAAAATATATGGAAAGTGGCTAAACCACCCAATCCGAGGACTCACTACATGAACTAAGTAGTCACTCGTCTAATCTAAAACATCCTCACCAAGTATAATAAACATATATTCCCCAATATCCCAATATACTAAGACCTAGAAGTTCAAGTTTTGCCTAAACTTATGCTTATTCAACTTCACATTCTTTTTCTATTCTTTTTCTTTTCTTTTTCTATTTTCTTTTTATTTTCTTTTTCACTTCTTTTTCTTAAATTCAACACACTATAACTCATGCACGTGTCTAGGCAAAACTCGGCTTCTCAACATGGTCATAAACTATAAAAATAAAATCTCAACATATACCCCAAATCGGTTTCAGATACCGACTAAGCATAATACAAATATTCCCAACAAGCGCAAACTATAAGTCCTCAAATCGGATGATCAAAGGTAGGGAAGATGGTGGATAATAGGCTCAAAGTTAGCTAGTAATCGGCTTCCTTATCTAAGATCAAGAAAATATTAGGCTCAAGGGGTTTAATGCAATTGGTAATAAAAAATTTTGGCTCTAAAGCTCTAGGCTCAAATATCAAAGCATGCCCCGTTATCTCACTAACTTCCACACAACCTAGACTATGATAAGTACTAGTAGGATGCCTCGATTAATTAACACAAGTATGCACCTCATGAAAAATAGAGACTGGTGTCTCTTCCGTCGGCTCAAGTCCTCACAAGGTTCACTCGTAAACCCTCTAGTCTAGTCTACATAATGAAACCACTCGTTTAAACAACCAAGTATGAGGTTCTACCAATTCCTAGGCTTTGTGCTCGAATTAAATTCCTAACTAAGAGTTTGATAATTCTAACACAAATTGAAAATTTTTGAGGGGGGTCAAATTTTTGAAAATTTCATGCCAAGTTTAAACCTAAACAACCTAAGAAAGGAAGATTCCAATAAGGAACCCTCCCCCACACTTGAACGACACATTATCCTCAAGGTGTCTAAATCACGCA